>CCAG010018986.1:0-150779 GCA_001077435.1 Glossina morsitans morsitans | reverse complement strand
CGGATAGGGGATGGCAGGTTTGGCTTAGCCGTCATCCCTGAATGACTAGTAGGATTACTGACCTTCACGGATAGGGGATGGCAGGTTTGGCTTAGCCGTCATCTCTGAATGACTAATAAAACTGTTAACTTTTACGGATAGGGGAATTCCTCCAGTTGACTTTACTGCTAGTTTTATTTTTTTTTTTGACTTTACGGATAGGGGATGGCAGGTTTGGCTTAGCCGTCATCCCTGAATGACTGAAAAGACTATTTACCTTTACAGATAGGGGATGGCAGGTTTGGCTAAGCCGTCATCCCTGAATGACTGAAAAGACTGTTGACCTTTACGGATAGGGGATGGCAGGTTTGGCTTAGCCGTCATCTCTGAATGACTAATAAAACTGTTAACTTTTACGGATAGGGGATGGCAGGTTTAGCTTAGCCGTTATCCGTAAATGACTGAAAACACTATTTACCTTTACAGATAGGGGATGGCAGGTTTGGCTAAGCCGTCATCCCTGAATGACTGAAAAGACTGTTGACCTTCACGGATAGGGGATGGCAGGTTTGGCTTAGCCGTCATCTCTGAATGACTAATAAAACTGTTAACTTTTACGGATAGGGGATGGCAGGTTTGGCTTAGCCGTCATCCCTGAATGACTGAAAAGACTGTTTACCTTTACGGATAGGGGATGGCAGGTTTGGCCTAGCCATCATCCCTGAAGGTCTAATAGGACCATAAACCTCTCTTACGACGTGAAACGGTTAGGGAAGGACAAGCGGCTCTGTAGGCCAGGGCTGACTGCTGTAACACCCGCGACGTATTCCGTTTATTTTCAGAAGATCTGGCGATACGGAAAACGCGAAAAGAAAATAATAATTGAACGAAACGAAGAAAAAAAACATTAAAAGGAAAAAAGCGAAAGTCGGGTCACCAAGCTGTTTTTTCTATACGCTAATCTCTTTCAATAAAAATCGCTAATAAATAATAAAATCAAATTTCCAACTATTAATGGCCAGTCCGGAGGTCCAAGTTTTTTTAATATAAATTTCTTGAAAGCCCTGAGGCTTGGTGGAGCCCTGAGGTTACCCTGCCCAAGAAGAGTCGTTGCAACGTTTTATGATGAAAATTCTTCCATAGTAGTCAAAAAAATTAGCGGTATAGAATTTGGACCACATAGGTCTATTTTCCAGGCGCTACATCGAGAGATTAACATGAAAAAGAAGCTCTTCTATGAAGAGAGGGAGTCTAATCACTAGCTTTACTAGGAGGGAAAGTGAAAAATACAATTTTTTGGAAATAAATTGTATATGCAAAATTTGGATCGATGTTTCGGACAACCTCCAATATGTTGGCTTTCAAGAAAATTAAGTATTTGCATGAAAATAACGCGTAATATTTGGTGTACTATAACCAATACGAGTGACGAGTAATTGTACCAGGTGAAGTGGTGTAGGGTCAATAATGATCGACTTCGCCCGACTATAATGTCTTTGTTTTTTAGAGATATTGGCATGCACTTTCTGTTACTTTTACACATACATCAGCTCTTATTTCACCAATAACATAAAAGATCTTGGTGGGTGAGGCCATTGAGAGTTCGTGAAGTAAGCCATTGCTTTTACATAATTTCAACCACAACAAGTCCAATGGTGCTTAGATTTTAAAAACCTATTAACCTTCTAAATATGTTGATCGCTTATTGAGACCAGGCTCTTATTATAAGAATTCTACGCTCTTTAGTATTTAATCTAAATTCTTATGCTTATCAGCCCTCAAAAAAAGGAAATGTAGCTACAGCCTTTACAACTTGTTGTTCAAGGGTTTATTAATTTAATAAAGGTACTGCTATATGCACCGCCTAAAACAACTTGAGGTAGACCCAACTTTTATTATATCGACCGATTCAGAATCACTTTCCGATTTAACTTAATTGTGTACGTCTGTCCGTGTTCAACCATCGAGATATTTTAATGAAATTTGGCACACTGGCGTGTTTCGGCCCAAAAATGAACACTACTGGCTATGGTTCGAACCCACCACCTTGTTGCCCAGCATGTTGTGAAAAGTCGCCGACAGCATGCAGTAAAGCATTTAATATTTTCGCTAATGATTAGTGGATTTAGAAATTAATAAAATCAATGGTAGTTGAATACGGATTGACAGTGCTTTAATGAGTGTCCAATAGATGTGCCATTGCCGCATGTAATCTTTTTTTTTTTTGAATACAAAAAATATATAATGTTTCATAATATTTCATAAGTGGCATTGCTTTCATCGATCAAGTTTTACAAATTCTAAATTTTTATTAAACATTTCGTGTCCTTTTGTTTAGACCAATACATGGCATCGTTTGTTTATAAATTGGGCGTTGCAGCATTAGGTACTACTGTCGGTTCTTCATTAGCGGGGTGGACATTTGATCGATGGAATCTAACTCGTAAGGTATTGAAAGGAAAAATTGGCACTGATGGCCTTTTTCATGGGTCGTGATTTCAGGTCCTTAATCCGCCATCGCGACTACCAATCCACAGAAGTCATTTAATTTCTCGTGCAATGCAGATTCAGAATTTACAACGGGAATCTGAATTCGATGTCCTAGTCATAGACGGTGGTCCTGCGGGAGCCGGTTGCGCTTTAGATGCGGTTACCAGCTGTCTAAAAACGGCTTTAGTCGACACCGACGGGGTGAGTGGAGCAAGTCTTCACTATCTTCCTATCACGTATTTAAAAACGTTTATAGATTTTAATGCGTTACAGTCGGATTACAAACAATGCAGTATTGTTGAAGAGGTTTTGCGAGAGAGGGACAGTTTATTAGAGTCGGTTTCACATCTAGTTCATCCTTTGCCCATTATGCTGCCAGTTTACGAGTAATTTTCGATAAAAACTCTTTGAAATGACTGCGAAAGAGACAAGCGCATGATTTGGATATCGTTCTCTTCTTCTTTTCTTTTTTTTTGTTTGTTGGTGTGTAGATGGTGGCAAATGCCTTTTTATTGGATGGGTACCAAATGCTACGATTTGGCGGCTGGCTATCGTAATGTCAAAGGATCATATTTTCTTTCGAAACAAGATGCTTTGGAATTGTTTCCTATGCTAAAGAAGGATAACTTAGTGGGTGCTGTAGTGTATCATGACGGTATAGAATTCAATTCTAGGAACAAGAAATTCTTCATAAAAATATTTTTTTTGTACAATTTAGGACAACAAGATGATGCGCGCATGTGTTTAGCTGTTGTGGTGACAGCTACGCGTCACCGTGCCATGGTCTGCAATCACGTAGAGGTCTTGAGATTGTTAAAGAAAGATGATGGAAAGGGAGGTTACGTTTTATATGGTGTTGAGGTAATAGACCACACGACCGGCAAAAAACTTATTATTAAAGCCAAGTGTGTCGTTAATGCTACCGGTTCTATACGGAAAATGGATGATCCTACGGTTAAGAGTATTTGCGCTCCTAGTTCGTGTGCACACATAGCACTGCCTGGTTATTATAGTCCAGAACAGTTGGCTTTACTGGATCCCTCCACGTCCGATGGCCGCGTTATATTCTTTTTGCCATGGCAAATGCATACGAATGTTGGTACCATAGATACACCGCATGAAGTAAAGGATAAACCTGCTTCATGCGATAACGGCATAAAATACATTCTAAATGAAATTCAAGATGTGTGTGTAAATGTGGACGCTGACGTGAGACATGGCGATGAATTATCGGCCAGGAGTGGCATACCTCCTTCCGTTGTGTACGAATCAAAAGAAGATGACACCCAATTGTGGACGCATAGTCATACTATTCACATTAGTCCTTCTAATTTAATTACCGGAACCCGTGGTAAGTGTGTGGCCACTTCCAGAGCAATGGCTGAGCGTGTTGTAGATACCGCGGTAGAAGGTAAATTAATAGCTCTATGTACTTGCTAATTATATCCTAACGGTTTTTATAAAATATGCAAAGTTTGCGACTTAAAACCGGCATGGTCTGAGTCGATAAGAAATACTTTGAAGACGGAAGGTGGCCAAAACTGGTCACCTACTATGTATAGAAGTTTAGTGCAAGATTATGGTTTGGAATGTGAAGTGGCACAACATTTGAACAACTTGTACGGGGAACGTCCATTCGAAGTTGCAAAAATGGCTTCTCTTACCGGCAAACGTTGGCCCATCGCTGGTAATCGTATACATCCCGATTTCCCCTGCATCGATGCGGAAGTACGTTACGGCGCTCGCGAATATGCTTGCAATGCCGTTGATATGATGGCACGCCGTTTGCGTTTCTCATTTTTAAATGTTCAGGCGACCCAAGAGACATTACCCAAAATTTGCGATATTATGGCTGAAGAATTGAACTGGTACAACGAAGAGAAGAAGGTTAATTTCAAATTAAATCAAATTTAATTTGTGATAATTTATTAAATTTTGTTCTCTTAAAGAAACAAATGAAAAAAGCCAAGCAATATTTGGCCCTCGAATTGGGTGAAGCAAGTCAACGTAATCGTGCCAAACATAAGACGTATATGAATTTAAATGAAGAAGAACAAGAAGTATATACTAAGCACTTAGAACGTCTTGATAAAGGCGAAAAGCACTCAAGAGATTTTCAGGTAAAAACTGAATGCAGTTATATTTCGGTCTATAGAACGAAATTGTATCATTACAGCAACGTTTCGGTGATTGTGATATTTCCGATGAACAACTCGATGACATTCTTAAGGACATCGGTGCTAATGTCATTGGTGAGAAAAATTTTGGCGATTACCTGAAAATAAGAAGACACTGTTAGAAAATTGCTTGAGTCACAAGTTATGATGATTGGTAATGTGAAGCTGTGGATATCTGCCATTACATGATGTGAAGTGTAAGACCCAATTAATGTTTTGATATAAACCGATATAACAGAACTGAAAGAGAAGGGTGCCCGATGGAAAAGCTAAATTGCGTATGTTCACTAAGGTGAAGGATTATAAGACACTTGAAAAGAAATTGGAACGGAACGGAATAGGAAATTGAATTTGTGTTTTTATATAACGATTCAGATAACATAATCTCAAATCTATTTTCAAAATTTAGGATTCTATTTCTTTACCTTTTTTTTTACTTCTCCACGCATGTATTGTTTAAGTTAAAAAAATATGAACTTATTTTACGGAAGACGTTTCTCTGCAGACATTAGGAATGTATAATAATTCTTGTAGTTTTTCAATAAAATTATATCTTTATAGAAAGTGAATGGAACGAGATATTTCATTCGTGTTAGCCATGAAATTGAATACATCCAGAAAAAGTTTTAGTCATCATAGCACAAGTAAGAACATTATAGTCGGGCAAGGCTGCTATTATATGCTCTACAGCCTAGCCTAAAAATTACACATTATTCTCATAAAAGCACACATTATCCTCGAAAGCCCGCTTATTGAAGGGTGCCGAAAATATCACATGACGCGACCCATATGTAGTAGACTTAATTTACTTCCACAAAATTATATTATTTTTCTATTTTCGTCATAAAAAGACTAGAAATTGGAGTTTCTCTCCACACGAGGGCTTGCTTTCATGAAAATCCGTATATATGTTGTGATGTAAAAAATAGACCTATGTGATCCAAATTCTCAGACGTTAATTTTTTCCCACTATGGAACAATATTCGTCATAAAACATTAAAAGTCAAATCTCTTCCAAAGGGTTTACTTTTTTATGAGAAATCTTATGTGGAATGGTGTCCGACAGCTAGGCCGTATGGGTCAAATTTCGTCCGTTTAATTTTTATGCCAAATGAACATTAACAGTTAATTTATGTTGTCATATAAGGGTTTACATTTCCCAAGAATTCTTATATGCAGTTTTATCCGAAAAATAGACATATGGGGCTCAAATTCGCTAAAGTTGATTTCTTTGCCAATTAACTATCACGAAATGTTGAAAATTAAACCTTTTTATCAGAAAGAAATTTTTTCTCCACTTTCCAAAATGAAGAGTTATACGGGGAATCGTCAAGAAAGTGTACCAAATTTCATCAAAATATCTCAAAAATTGCGATCGGTAGATTGAACACAAAATTACCAGGAAGGGCAGACAGCCAGACAGATGGACAGAAAAATTGAAAAATGATTTCGGATTAATCGTTGTAACAGAAGGTGAGTTTACCCCAAGTCCTCATGGGGGTTACATACGTCCGCACAAACTTAACCTGCGCGACAAGTGGTTTAGGGTATAGGCACTTATTTAAGGATCCTATATATTCCTATAGCATTAGCATATATATGCCAACAGCCAACTTTGTTTAATCCTGATCTCCTTCTCTTTAATGCTTTTACACGGGTTGGTATCTAGCTGGTAAAGTTGTAGCATGTTTCAGATTGAGCGTAAACTAGCAACTACCTTTCACTAAAATGTACCGCTAATGCTTAGCATATTCTTTCGTAAAACTAAGTTGCTATTCCTTACAAACAAGATTCTATCACATCCGGGATTGAATGTAAGCTGGGAGTTTGTTTTATTAAAATGCACTGCTTGGGGACCTGCAATTCTTGCGTAAAATTAAAATCTCTAATGCCTTTACAAGGCGTCCGTGTCACTCTGTAAGTACAAAAAACCGCATAACCGGCAGAAAATCCTTAACCTCTTTCCACTATCCTATCTTTTTTTTTTTGGATTTTTTGATTTTAAGTGGACTAAGTCAGTAAGGATGTGTCGACACACTGCGCATTTAGCGTTAAACGTTTAACAATTTTACGCAAACAAATATATTTTAATTGAAAAAAAAGCAGATAACTAATAATGGTTAAGGAGAAAGGAAAACTTGGAAACACAAATAAAACCAATGAGAAGAAAGACGATAGAAAAATGTCTCTAACTTTCCGCAAAGTCGATACTTTCTGATCGAACTTGGCAGTATATTAAGACTATTCTCCACAATTTCCCCAACTCCTTCATGATCATCTTCCAATAATTTCTGTTGTCGATGTGTTCGCGCAGACACGTGACTTAATACCTCTCTGATTGCAGTTTTGCTGGTTCTTAAGGACGAGCTGGTTTTGCTAACTCTCCCTGATGACGCAATGGTTTGGCTCGGCGAGGGTTCCAAAATAGTAACACACACACTAGGCTGTCTTACAAATCCGTTGGTTTCGACCACGTTTTTCAGCAAGCGCTTGGGCTTCTACTTCATTAAAATTTTCGTTCGTCTGGTTTAGTAGATCAATGGCGCAGTTTCCAATCGGCGAAATTCTTAGCTTGGAAGCAGTGCTTGGCAATTGCCCTGTGTCGTTGCCATCAGGAAGGTTGGGCGCATGCAAAGCAAAGTTGGCTCGCTTCTGTTTTTGCCCTAAGGCCTCCTGTATATTCAATTGTGTTGTTTCATGCCCTTCACTTCTTGCTCTGCAGACTACTACTGCACTTCAAAATTTACTCTGTATAACAAATTAATTTTCGAGTTGGAATTTTCACTGCATTTCATAATAGCTTTAAATTTCTTATTGCGTTTTCGTATTGATGCTGAGAGCACAAGTAATTAATATAAGGTTGACTTGCTAGTCGTTCAATGTTTTTGAAAACCTCTTCGTTAAAATCACTTTGGCGGTAACCAAACGTAACATTGCTCATAGAACTTGTCTAAATGATCGTAGGCTTCGCAGATATAGTATAGACGAGCTTTTAAACAATCCACAATAAACAGTGACCATTCGACCACATCACCAAAAGGCAAAACTGAGTCGCAGATATTAGTGTTGAGAAGGGCTGTTAGACCCGAATCTTTAGCGGAGATATTCATTTGTAGTTGTTCCGTTCTTAGGGTGGAAAATTGTGTTAGTTGCAATTTTCTCATGGTTTCCACAACTGCCTTAGACGCAGAAGTAAGAGCTAAGAGAGTTAGTGAAAGAATGTCCTTATGTACAGTTTCTTGGGAAAGTCCTTCAAGACCCTTTAAACCCAGAACATATTCCACCACTTTTAGTTTTACCTGCGCCTTTTCAGTGTGCTCTTGTTCCAAATTCACCCAAATCCATAGACTCAAGATGTATACAAAACGCAAAGCCACACCTGATTTCAGTGTTTCACTTGAAGTGGTCACAAAGAAAGAATATGAAGGATAGCCAATAAAACTGTGGTTTGATTTAGTCAACGAAGTCAGCATATTCGCACATAAAAGTCAAACCTTTCAGAGATGTGTAATCATCTTGTAAAAGTAAAGCAGTTTTGTGAAGTATTAATCAAGCGTGGGAACTACATTCCAAATAACACGCGGATTGCAAGTACTGAGCAAAAATGTTAAATCATCCATCAACAATTCCCTATGATTAAGGCTTCATCACGGCTTGTGATCGCGGCTCATCATCAAACGTTCTGTAAAATATCTCAAAGGCCTGATAAGCTGCTGTTGCCATTTGCATTAATTCCAAATTATTCTTTAGGCAGGCAGCTTCCAATTCCTTACGCGTAAGCAATTGATCTAAATTGTCTTCCAATAAATCTTTAGAATCTAGCGAGAAGACTTTCTTGTGAGTCTCAAGCATCTAGTGCGTACATAAGCATATGCTAAGTGTTCCAAACGATTTCTAGCTTCTGGCTTCAATTGTTTCCCAAAATATTATTTAAAATATCGGAATAAATATGCAAATGTTTGCCTTCACGGCCACTAATGGCAACAAATTTTGATTTTTTGCCCGCGAATCTTCAGGTTTGCCAATCAGCTTGAAAGAGTTAGAGCCATCTGTTGCCTGGCATCAATTGCTTGTTTTCGCGTACCTATCAGTTCTTCTTGGAAATCGTTGTCCATCACAACATTACATTTTAGTTTTGTCTAGAAATTATATGATTTCCTTCGAGAATTTCCCCAATAAGAACGATCAAAAAAAAAAAACAAACGGCTCTATTCATGGTTCGGATTAGAGAATCAAACGAATAAACTAAGGGAAGCAATTTATTTACATTACTTGAAATTTAATATCGAGCTTTCAGAGTTTCATTTTTTCATTTTATCCGATTTTTCAAAACTTGAGAAACTGTCCATTTTATCCAAGTTTGGTTATCTTGCACTACGAGGACTCTTATTACGATAAATCATTTCAAAATTATTTGGAAAATAAATAAAATCGCAGAACAGCATTTTTATTAATACCAACCAATCCGTGACGAAAAAGAAGTAAGAAAATTATATTCACTCGTGACGGAATCTTTTACATCCATCACCGTTATTCTAAAAAGTAAAAAAAGGAAACAATTGAATTTTCGGGCGAGGCTGATTTTTTTCATTTTCAAAATAAACGCTTTTGTCCTTGCGTGTTAGAAAAGTATAGAAAAAAAATTCAATCTTGATGCATTATATATATATATAATATTGGGTAGGCGTGGTCACATTTTTCCATTTTTCTTCAACTACTTCAGCATCATTTTTGTACATTTATCTGCTACAGTTTATAGTGAGCAAAAAACAAATTTTCGATGCCTTTTGAAAAACAGAGGTGTTTTCGGTTTAGGTGGTACTGCAGGCGTGTTGTTCGACCGATTTGGGCCATTTTCAAAACCAATCTGCATGCAAGAACTTTCAATGTTTCTGTTGAAGTCGATAGCTTCATTCATAGCTTTCATTTATTTTCTGGACCAACCGATATAATAAAAGGCAGGCCTATTTTAGGTCTCTCTGGGCGCTACCTATGTCCGCACAAACTCAGTACACCCTTGTATTACAAGTGGTGTAGGATATAAAAAATAGCTGCAGTTATGAGTGCGTGGATGCCAAAACAGGGTTACACACAAAATATTTTAGTAAATCATTTTGCCTTTGCTTGCATTTGAAAATGTCGTCGTTTATTTGAGGAGTGATAAAGTATATAAGAAAAAGCAGGAGAATGTTTTTAATGTTTCCTTTTTAATGTTTCTTCAAAAACTGAATCCGTTGTTTTTTTTATTTCTTCACAATTAATTTAAACTTAATTAATAAATAGATTTTCGGCATTTGTGCGCACATTGAAAACGTATTGATTGTTAACTGCGTAATCATTCGAAACAGTTTAAGGGTAATAAAAGAATTGCTATTAAATCCTAAAAACCAAGTTAAATTATTGGTAATTTTTGTAAAAAGAAAGAAAAGAGAAAACTCTTATAGCATCTACGCCTTTATAGTAAATTAAAAAAAAGTTTAGACTTTTCCTTCGAACGATCGCAAGCGAATAAGTTGCTTAGCTCGGTTATCTCTTAGAGACCACCACCGGAACGATCCACTGTGATTTTCCGTTTAAATTGGGCGGCCTCCTCTTTTTGTTCCTCTAGTTCGGCCATACGGGCAAACCTTGAATAGGATACCTCTCCCGTTTTAATGGCAGACATCATCTGTTCAATATTATCAATGAATCATCATTTAATTTGAAATACGAAATTTTAAAGTCTTACTTGCAAATATTCATCTAACTCCACTTGACCGTTCATGTTAGTATCAATTTCTTTAAGAATTTCATGCAATTGTTCACCGGAAACATCGCCATCGCCATAGCTCTAAGGGATGAACGTAATTTTTTTAAATTTTATAATAAAAAACATACACACATAGAAGAAGTAAGCCCTACACCACTCTGTTTAACACAGTTATTCGTATAAGAACTTTTCAAATTAAAGTGAGAAAGAGGTGCTTTCCAAACCATTTTTAATAGTGTTCGTCCTGCAAAAGTTGCCAGCTGTAGGTTGAGAACAAGAAAGCAAAACGAACGGACGGACAAGGCTAGATCGATTCAGAAAATGATTCTAACTCGGTTGACATAATAAAAGTCCTTCTAGATGTTGCATACCACCGCACAAACTTAATTCGCTCCTTTACCATGAATGGTGTAGGGTATAAAAATTATAAGAAAATGTTTACCTTAAGTGCTCTTCTTATGTCGTTGATGGAAACATAACCTTTCTTATCTTTATCAATGATTTCGAAGCGTTTAACATATTTCTTTACTTCTTCGCTAGATAAATTCACATTTACTTGATCCTTGGTGATACGTTTTACTGCTTGACCCATTTCAAGAGCCAAAAATTCCCGGGCTTTGTTAATTTGTTTCTATTAAATAAAAAACCCCAATCAATTAATTTAAATCGTTTTTAAGGTATACAAGATCCAACCTGTTTTTCATCTTTAGACCATTTCAACTCTTCAGCCATGATATCACAAATTACGGGTAAAGCTTCTTGGGCGGCCTGGACATTTAGAAAAGATAAACGCAAGCGACGTGCTATCATGTCAACGGCATTGCAAGCATATTCACGAACGCCATAGCGTATCTCGGCGTCAATGTAAGGAAAGTCGGGATGTATACGATTACCAATGACGGGCCAACGTTTGCCCGTAAGAGAAGCCATTTTTGCAACAGCAAAGGCGCGATCTCCGTATGATTTGGCCAAGTGCTGAGCCACTTCACATTCCAAGCCGAAATCCTGTACCAAACGTATATACATAGTAGGCGACCAGCCTTGACCACCTTCAATCTTTAGGAGAGTTGTTACCGATTCAGGTCGTTCTGGGTGTAAGCCACAAGCTTTATAAACAAATACATACATATTTAGCAATCATAAACTCAGTTTTTTGTTGCTGTCATTTACCTTTCACTGCTGCGTCTATAGTATGCTCAGCCATGGCCCTGTAAGTGGTCCACTTACCGCCAGCAATAGTAATTAAATTAGACGCACTAATATGGACAATATGGTTACGAGCCAGAGCTTGCGTTTCATCTTTGTTTGGATCCGATACTAGAGGACGTATACCACTCCAAGCTGATAACACATCACCACGTCTCACTTCTACATCTTGATTTAGATAGTGCTTAATTTCACTCAAAATAAATTGTATCTCATCTTCCGAAGGTGCTGGGTTATGGGTTACTTCGCAGGGTAAGTCTGTGGTACCAGCAATGGTATGTCTTTGCCATGGCAAAAAGAATATAACGCGGCCATCAGACGTGGAGGGATCCAGTAAACCCATCTGTTCTGGACTATAGTAACCCGGAAGTACGATGTGTACACCCGAACTAGGAGCACAAATGCTCTTAATCGTTGGGTCATCCATTTTTCGTATAGAGTCCGTAAATGGGCCGGTAGCGTTAATGATGCATTTAGCCTTAACGGTAAATTTTTTGCCGCTCATATGATCCACCACTTTAGCACCACATAACACTTGTTCCCCTTTTCCATTATCCTTTTTCAATAATTCCAAAACCTCAACATGATTACAGACCGTAGCACCATGGCGTGCGGCCGTCAAAGCAACAGCTAAACACATACGAGCATCATCTTGTTGACCTGCATTACACGAAACCATTTGTAAATGTTTTTTCTTTCTTTATTAAAGTGAACTCTATACCGTCATAATATACTATAGCTCCTACTAATTTTTCCTTTTTCAGCATAGGAAACAATTCCAAGGCATCTCTCTTCGATAGATAATAGGATCCTTTGACATTACGATCGCCGGCTACCAAATCATAGCACTTAATACCCACCCAATAATAAGGCACCTGCCACCATCTAGAAACAACCAAACCAAACGGTTTGTTTATCTCTTCGACAAATTCTATAAAAACTTCAAGGAAAATTACTTGTAAACTGGCAGCATAATGGGCAGGGGATGTGCTAAATGTGGTGCAGAATCTAACATACTTGCTCTCTCTGCTAAAGCCTCCTTAACCATACGATATTGTTCATAATCTAACTACAAAGCCATATAGAAGCGAGTTTTAAAAATGTCTAAAAGCGCAACCGACAGAAACAGCAATCAATCGGTTTACTCACCCCTAAGATGGCTTTTTGTAAATAACGTACACCACCATGAATCAATTTAGTTGATTTGGAAGAAGTACCACTAGCGAAATCGTCGCCTTCCACTAAAGCTGTTTTTAAACCTCGCGTAACAGCATCTAAAGCACAGCCGGCTCCCGTAGCCCCTCCTCCTATAATTAGCACATCGAATTCCTCACCAGACTGTAAATTCTGAATTTGTTCATCACGTGAGATTAATTTACGTTTTCGTTTTGGTGGTCGGGCTACAGCGTTCTTAACCTAAAATGGTGTCATAAACATAGTTTTAAATTGAAAATTTTGATTGAACATACAGTATGTGTTGAATTCCATCGATCAAATGTCCAGCTAGCGACTACAGACCCAATGGTAGCACTTAACGCTGTAACACCCACTTTATAAAGACGCGACGCCATACTATTTTGATCTAAAAAAAAAAAACAGGAAACGAGGTATAATTAAAAAGTAAGAAAGGCAAAGTTATGTTCAAATTCAATTTGTGTTCCCTACACCACTTATGACACGAGCGTATATTAAGTTTGTGCTAATGTATGCAACACCCAGAAAAACTGGAGATAGATTCGCTCTTTATTATACCGATCTAAATTTTGTCTGTCCGTCTACCCGACTTGTTTTCTTATGTTCATCTTACACGCCGCAATGTTTGAGATATTTTGAGAAAATTTGGTATGCTAACATGTTTTGGCCAAAGACGAAATAGTTCGAATCGGATCACGTTTTCGATCACTTCTCATATAAAACATTACTTTAAAAAGTCACTACATGGTTTATCTGAACTGTAAGTTGGTGTAGGGTATTTAATGATGGGTCGTAGCGCAACGCTTTGCTTGTTTATATATACATATACATATATATATATATATAGTAAGGAGCATAAGCTAATTACGTTTTTGCATTTGTGATTCTCATAACACACACGATTTAGCCGTATTCTTGGATAGATTGAGATCACTTTTGAAAATAATATGTAACTTATACCAGATCTCGGGTTGAATAACTTTTCGAGCCCCTGAAAAGTTAACGGGGACGCTTGAATTATTCTTATGTCTTCGGATGCTTGGCTTATCCCCATTTGCAAGGAAACCACGTAAAGTCGTCGACAATTTACATCCTATTACATGCTTTCTTAAGCATATGGGCCAATTGACAGTAACATATGTCCTTAAAAAAAATTTTTTTTTTTTGGAACCTCGGGATGGCCTCTTGAATAGAGCGGATGTTCTCATAATTCGCAGTGTGACTCCTTAAATTTGACAATTGCAAAGCAAAAGCACCGCTTCCGTTGCCTCAACGGCTTTTATATCTATAAAAATCCATTGCACGCACGATGTGCAATCGGTCTCGAATGAGTTAAAGATCAAGTATCAATTCACAATATGCCTTTTGGGTAGCGGAAATATAATGCCATCCAATCTTTTGACGGATTTGAATTTCTCTTTGTTTTTTTACCGCTTTGCTTGAAGTTGAGCAAATGTCCGTTGTTCTAAATCGCGATCAAGCCAGAGCCACTACATTTGATACATAGAAAATAAGGATGAAACTTCACAGCAGCATTGATTAAGCTTGTTCACGTTTACTATCACACCGCGAACTTTTCAATCGACATATTATTAACCGTTTTAGCGAATATGTCGGTGTGCACTACCCATCTAAACTCAATAATGAATTGTTATTTTAAATATGCAATTAATCATGAAGCGATTGTGTCATGCTCCTAGAATATAAATCGTAATATCTTCTTTTTCTTCGTCACCCAATAAGGAAAATCCGTATACAAGCTAGGTTTGCTTTTTTTTTAAGTTGTATGTAACACATCAATGCATTCAACAATTTTTTCAAATTTAATTCTTATTCTCTCAGTCATTTTAGCATTAAATTTTTGCGTTTTTATAACCACGGAAGTGCTGAGTAAACAAATTAACAGTAGTTTATAAAAACTCACATTGCAAATAATAAATTAAAATATTTTATTTCTGCTCTTCGTTTTTTCACAAGCAATCTTCTCGTAATTTAAAACAATTCAAGAAAAACGATTTACTCTAAACAACCGGAAAATAATTAACACTGTTTTGTTTAGAAAATTTCACACAAATATCATCGTTATTAGGTGAACACTTTACTCGCACATCGTCGCACCTCATTTTTTATGCATGCATTCATTTCAGAGAGAAGAGACAGCGATAGAGAGAGAGTGACATAGATAGAGAGTAAAATAAATAAATAATCGAAAGTCTCTAGGAATTTACATTAAAAACAAGAACAAACTGTTAAGAAGAGAGCCAAAACATTAAAGAACTAAGAGAGACGGAGCAAAGTCAAATGTAAACACGTAAACTTTCTTTACATATTTCTCTAAATTTTATAAACACTACAATAATTGCCTCTGCTTTGATTTGATTTGTCTTATATTAATCTTGCATTTATTTAATTTTTCAATTCCGATTATTCTGTTATTCCTTCTCTTTTTGTTCGTTGGAATATATCCAATAAAAATAGAAATCAGTTGTAACAAAACGTTTGTTGTAAAGTTTTTCATTTTTTCACACCTACGCATATTAAATGAAAACGCTATTTACCGTTTTATATTCCGTTCGCGCTTCATTTTAATAACATTCAGAAAACCCAAAAAGCAGTATGAGACTTTGTTGTGTTCTTTATTCTGAATTATTCCGAAAATGATTACGAGTTTCAAATTTCGTATATTAAGTTTGTGCAGATGTATGCAACACCCAGGAGGACTTGGAATAGAGTCACCTTTTATTATACCGATCGACTCAAAATCGCTTTCAATTTATGGTTTTCTGTCCACCTGTCTGTTTTGTTTCCTTGTGTTCGACATGCAGACCGCATCGATTTTGCATTCTGGTTTCGTTTGTAAGCGATTCATTGTTAGAATTCTTCTGGTTGATAAGGAAAGCTGTATCTTGACAGATAGATATACTTCGACTAGATGGCCAAGCTTGAAAAAAGGCCTACTTTATTGACCAATATATCGGCAACAGCTACAAAAATTGCTGGTTAATTCAATAAATTTCTTAGGCCTCCAACTAACATAGGAAGCTTAATTAATATTTAGGATTTAATTGTTGTTAATAGGTGGCGCATAAATTTGATAGGAACTATTTTTATATTGAGAAACTTACGGTACTCGAACCTTGACGCATGACGAACGAGTGTGTTATTTTACAACTTCTGCTCACTGCATAACGCAACAGGTTTAATTGATGTTAAAAAATATATTTCGACTGTTAGCATTATAATGCCTTACAATTTGATGTTAAAGGTAATCTATTAATGTTAAAAGGAAGGAGTTTTTTATATACGTCATAAGACTTGAGTATCCCCTTTATGAATAAATATTTATCACATAGAACAATTATTGCAGTCATTATCATTAGAAATTAAATAAGATTTCGAGAATTATCTGGAAAAAATACAGCAAAGCTCTCACAGCTTATAAATGTATAAACTTTATGGACTATGTTCCCTAATTTTGCCTTAACTCCTTGATTTATCTCTAGCTGAAGGTTTCAAAACGTGAAAAATCAGGCATCCTTTGTTCAATTTCCTAAGTTGTGTTTAAAAATATTTGGAAAATTGTAAGGTGGGAAAATCCTTAAATATTCTTTTCAATAATCCCCGCCATTTATTTACTATTCATTTTAGCCGGTATAAATTAAAGTTTCGCTCCCAAGTCCATCAAAGTTTTCACGCTCGCAATTTATTTTTGCAAACAATTCCTTTGCATTCATTTAATTACGTAAATATCTTTTATTATGAGTGCAATAAAGGAATCACGGCATTGGACAACGTTTTCTTACACAGTTCATGTAAATATATACATATGATTAGAACACGATTCTAAAACGACGTCTTATTCTTATTGATCGTGGTGAGATTTTAAGTTGGTTAGTTTCTTAGGTTCGTCCGTCTGTCCGTTTTCGAAATTAAAAAATTAGAATAAAATGTTCAAAACTTGACACACGTGCTTTTAATTGGCGTTCATTCAACTTTGAAAGAAAGTACAAGACGCCTGCAGATACCTCTATGCGCATCTATCAATCACTTTGTAAGTTTGTGGCTCGGTTAACGTTGACATATTTTCAATTTATTTTTCTTTATTTTTTATTTCTTCAGGATTCTTCATGTCTGCTGACAGATTTTCTCAATTAACAAATTTCTTTTTTAATTTTTTGATCAGAATCACATAAAATTTTCAAAACTTGAAAAAAAAACAAAAAGTTATATCTGGGCTAAGCCGAAGCTTGTATACTCACCACGTCAAAAGGTGCGACACTAGGGAATTTTTAAGCGATCTTCTCAAATTTCTATATCGAAATTTAAACTTAATTAAATATTGGAAATCGTTTTTCGTTTCCATGCCTTTTTCCCTTCTATCTAAGGAAGTTATAAAAATGGTTGTGGATCGTCCAAATTTACCTAAGCGGAAGATGTGAGATGCCAAATTACACCTTTGTATCTTGATCTTAGCGAACGTTACAGCTCCAAGAGCGAACGGACATAGTGACGTATGTGGATAAAATGGCTAATTTTTTTAAACTAATCCAAAAAAAAATACACTTTATTTTTTCTTAGATGATCTGCAATCAGAATGACAGATTTAATATACCATTATTCATACAGGCTGTGGTGTAATGAACGAAGAAATACTAAAAGAACTGAAAATAGCTGACATAAAGTAGATGCACTTAAGAATTTGTCATTTAGAAAAGTCAAGTGTTCCCTACACACTTAAACATATTTGCCGATAAACGTACATGTATACACTGTATATATATATATATATATATATTTTAAAAATTCCACAAAATTTTCGTTTTTCTAACACATGTAGTTTTCAAAAACCTTTATATTTTTAATACTAATTGCTATTTGATTTGTTTTCGATTCTCTTGTAATAGCATTATTTTACTTATTTTTATTTAAATATTTAATTAAAAATTTTTCATTTTATCGCAATGATTGCACAACAGATTTTAAAAAAAGAGGAAATCTTTCTTCTTTTTTTTTTACTCAATCGAGCACTTCGTTATCTTACCGTAATTTTGTTTTCTCTCTCTTTCTTTTTCAAAATTTTTATTATTCTTTACAAGTAATAACTATCATGGATTCAAAAATTAAGCAAAAAAAAAACCGTTCAAAACCCGTGATTCGTTACACGAAAATATTTCTTTTTCCTTTGCTTATGTGCTGAACATTCTAAGTGACTGTTGCAACTGTCAGCGAAAATATTTATTGCAGTCTTTGCAAGCAGAGTCATCTAATTTCTCTCTAAATTAACAGCAGCAACAAGTTGTTAATAAGGTTCGAAAGAATAACGACGAGTATTTATCTCACTTCTAATAAAACGTTAATTTTGTTAAAACATAATAATTTTATCCAATTGTTGTTGTAAAGGGAGAGAAGAATGCA
The DNA here is from genome assembly GCA_001077435.1 of Glossina morsitans morsitans. Classification (NCBI taxonomy): domain Eukaryota; kingdom Metazoa; phylum Arthropoda; class Insecta; order Diptera; family Glossinidae; genus Glossina; species Glossina morsitans. The sequence continues at coordinate 132,569 of CCAG010018986.1, read as the reverse complement.
TTTTAATAATTTTGTGAAATGTTCATCAACATAGATCCAGAGAAATTAACACGAAATTATCTTTGGCCGTTCACGTTATTTGATTTTCGTTTGTCTTTTTCCTATTATTGTAACTAAAGGTTTTGCAAGTTTTTACAGGAAAGTTACTTGCATTTTGCAAAAGCCAAAAAAAAAAAAACATTTACGAGCATTTGTCCGCCTTCACCACGGAGAGAATGAATTATTAATAGGAAAGAGAGAAGTATAACCGGTTAAGGCGATAAAGAGAGACTGAAGAGAAGGAAAGAGAAGAGAAAAAAAGAGAATTGGCAAAATTACAAAGCGCCGGCAACACAACATTCGTATAAATTGTTTCTTACCGAACTATTATTTTCGAAACATTCAGAAAGTAATAAAATAATAAATAAATTAAGACTTTAAAAGAGCACAGCACGCATCGTTAATAAATTGAATAAATTCGCCAGATGAAACAAAAATATTAGCGACTGTTAAATTATAAAGTGGAAATAATGTACCACTTCAATAAAATCCGGTTGATAGTAATATAAACTGCATATTTCCATTGACTTGCAATCTGGCAACGCTATTATTTCATAATATTTTAGTAAACAAAATACAAAACAAAAATTAGAGAAAATACAAGAGAGGAGTACTTTTACCCACACTATGATAATAAACGCGCGCTTTCGGTGTATTATTAAAACAATCAGAGAATCAGAGCTTTATGCTTTTTTTTCTGTGTTTGTTTGCTTTGTTAACATATTAAATAACAATAAAATTACGATATGCAAAGGTGTAAATAAACAAGTTTGCGTTAAGCAGAAAGAAATAATTGAATGAGCTCACACATACAATAGAGAATACAGATCAAAATTGCTTTGCAATAATTAACAATTGAAACTTTTTTAACATAATTATAACTAACGAAATGTGTAGACCACAACTTGTTACAATGACTACAAATACGTCGTGCGTTTTGCGATCAATTAACAACAAAGCGAAAACCAATCGTAAAAACAACGTAAACGCTGATTCCAGTGATAATGATATAAAGCCGAATATGCCATTGTCAAGTCCAAATGGCCTAAATAATTGATTGTCACTTTTCCCGCAACCGATTTCACGTCACTATAATCAATCGGATCTATTGGAATTGTATACATATGAATTAAAACCTAGCAGGCTGATTCGTGTAACATTGCTGACTGGCAATCATTAGTTTATATCGGCTTCCTGGCACGGTTTTCCACACCACCTGTGAGGTACCGCAATAGGCGCGTTGTCGATTATTTTGAATGGCTGGCTCCCCTGTAGGCCTACACTATTGCAAACTTAATTAATAACTACAATAATATTTGCAATAATAAACAAAAAATAAAAGCCCCGCTAATATATACATACATAATGATACATAACATACATATCTAATCCATAAAAAAAATGCAAATACGTAAGACGCTGTGCCGGTGTGCTGACATCTGCAAAAGAAAAATATTGTGATTAATAAATTTTATATACATAGATGACCTCAGTTACCATTTGGCGTATGGAAGTATCCCATGCAGAAGTGGTGAGTGGAGGCGTAGGCTTGGTTTTAATCTAAAATGAAATAAAAAGAAATGAATAAATTGTAATAATTGCAAACCTACCTTTCGCATGTAGCGAATCTTCTTCAATATGAGCGGAGAGTTGGACTTGATATGTATTCTAATCTAAAATAGAAGAAATAAATAAGTAATATATAAATATAAATTTATAATAATGTATTTACCTTCACTTTACCGATTTAATTCACGATTCTCTTTGTTTGTATTGTGGGTGGACCTTTTCTATCCAGAAATAGAAAACAAAAAATAACTAATTTATAAGAATTCATATAAAATTTTAATGACCTTTACTTTCCTACGTTTTCCGCCCGACGTTCCATTTGTGACTGTTTCTTGGGCTCAGTTTATCCCCGTTAGCAACGAATTGATTACGAAGCCAAGGAGATTTTTTCGGTGCGTCACTCCGTTATTGCAGGAGCCTGCTTCCCTGAAGCTTCCCCGCGCTATTATTGTTGCCCGCAGGCGCTTGCCGATGTCTGCTTCAACCATATGATTCAGTATCACGAACTTGTATATGTCGCAGACGTTATGAAATGCGGCATAAACATCAGCTTTCGCGAATTCGGGTTCTAGATGTTTGTGGACTTTGATGACAAAGTCTCTCCGGTCATTTTCATATTCTATTCTTTTGGTGAGGACTTCTAAACATTCTTTACAACGCAGCTGCTCACGTATGCCCTGAGCTATTCCATAGCCCGTTATCAGTCCGTTCTCCCGTTTTGTAGTTATTTGTTCGGTGACTACTTTGTCGTGAAAAACTGTGTTAAATTTTGTTAGAGCGGCGAAAAGTTCATATGTGCGAATTTCTATAGCACTACCAATTATTCCTTCTTTAATCGCGATTTCCAACATTGCTGGCATTTCATCCGGTGATTATCAAGCCGGCGTCTCTCCTCTTAAAGTTTTCCCAGATGGATGCGTTCCGCGCAGCTACTTTCGCTACAAGTGTGTTGTCGTATAATTGGTCTAATTTCTTCGTTTTGCTTCGTAATTCTTCGATGATGTCTATATAGTTGTACATTTGTGCGACCGTATATTTGCTTCCATCCGCACGTTGTCTATTAAATACGCTGCTTGAGAAATTAGTTATTATCTTGCGAGCTCCTGTGGCAGACTACCACTCTTATATTCAGTCCGATGTCCTCTGCGAATCTTAAGTTTTCCTTTAATAGTTCTGGATCCTCTCCGTAGCGGGCGATAGGATAGGCGCTGAGTATCATGTTAAACGCCGTTAAGAAGCTGCGCACTCCGAAGACGAGTATCGTCCGGTAAATATGCTGATGTTTGGGCGGTGTACACTTCATCGAAGTGCAGTTGTACCAATCAATCCAATGTACGAATCCAATGCTTGCGAATCAATAAATTAATCAGTGAATATAGCCCTCCTTGAAAAAGAAAGATTCCTACGTTTTATTAATTTTAATTTTATAAAATTTAAAAAACACCAAAGAACAGATAGAAGATATGAGTGCGCTTCCAAGACAAAAGAAGAAAATAGTTGAACATCGTTAGCGTGCGTTAAGATGTGGCTGGATTGAATCATCGAAAGGATATATTGATGTAGAAGTTGAACAGATGGTTGCGATCGTATATCACCGCGTTTAATATTTAAAGTGAAAAACGTGGTATTATTATTATTACTATTTATTTATTATTATTATTATTACTCTCAGATAGCTAGAAATCATTTGTCTATTACAACAAATCAAAACTTACAACTTACAACTTACTTACAATTGCTTCTTATAAATTGGCGACTTAAGAGATGAGCGAGTCTGCTACTTTAAAATGCTCCTTAAAATATACTACAAGTAAGTTTTCGCAAAAGCTTTTTTGATTGCGAGTCTGTATGTACTGTTGATAGCTAGAAATTTATTCGAATGTCGAAAACACACAGACGGACAGACAAGCTTAATCAATTCACAGTTTCGCGCTGATCATGAATATGTATGACCTACGTAGCTTCCGTTTTGGGTATCGCAAACCCTCGTTATTAATTGATTTTTTTATTTACTTTATTTACTTATACATGAAACTCAACTAAAATAAATTCAAAGTCGAGTTCAATTGACCCTTAAAGTAAATCTTATAAGAATTAATATTAAAATCTAGTATAAGTATATATAAATATGTAAAAGTGTAATAAAACAAATAAAAAGGAAAAAAAAGAAAAAGAAACTGTACACAACCAGCATAGAGCCACACCCACAACCAGTACAGGACCAAAATGCAAATGAACCCCTAAACCATCGCAAACATGCATGCTTCTTAAAGACTATTACAATTCATGCAATTCATACAGTGGATGTGATGTGATGATGTACTTAATGAAGGAAAACTTACAAATAAAAACCTACGATTAAATTTCATAAACTTCTTAGAAATAAAGTTTTTAATTCCAACGAAGATGAGAAAAACGTGAAACGATTTCGAATGTTTTTGTGTTTGTTGCGTTTGAAGATTAAATGTTCGGCTGTTAGTCTCAAAGTACATGTGATTTAAAGGTCGTTAAACGCCGCCAGAGTCATGCAAAGCTAAGCTAAGCTTTGTCATAAGTGTGTACGATACAGAACTTTGATTTGCCAGTACCTGCCATCTCCACCATCATTTCAATATTTTTGAAAAGACTTAGCACGCATTAGATTAACTTTTACGATCTGATAGTAATTTGGAATTATTCATGAAAAGCTGGAGCTTAGCTACAAAGCTTTTGAACTGAATCTATAACCGTAATGGGATTTAAAATTTTAAAAAACTTAAATAGGTTTTAAAAGTTTAGCGGATAATAAGCTATTTATTTATTATTTCACTAATTCATTGCTACAATAAATGAACAGAAACACAACAAAAAAAAACGAAAACGTAATAAAAACTAAAATATCGCGTTACTCAAAAAAAAGCCGACAGTTATGGTGATTGCTTTTTTCTCTCCTCCTCTAAAATTCCCAACTTTTTCCTCTTAATTCCAATAATTTCTCTCATGTTTTCTTCGTACAATTCCAGCTTCCTCTTCTTTAGTTTCAAAATTTCTTTCGTGTTTTCTTCGCATAATAACGTCTTTCGCTTTGTTACATTTAATATTTCCTTTGTATTTTCTTCGTCTTGTTCCAGGCTCGTCTTCTTTACAGCATTTAAAATTTCTTTTGTATTTTTCTCTATTTCGACTAATTTTTCTATAACCAATTTTTGGTTTTCCGTTTGTGCTTTTAAGACCTCGAGCACTAACTTTTCGCAGCTAATCGGCTCGTTACGTTCTTTCGAGTCGTCATCAATGTTTTCCCTTGACACTGATTGATACGTTTCCTCATTTTTTATCGTTGTTGAGTTCGATTGGCTGCTTAACTCGGCATCTATTATATCGTTTTCTTTCACTTTTTTACCCCTTGAGCCCTGTGATGCACGCGATGCTTTTGTCAAAACATTGGATTTTGTCAAATTGGCTACTGCTTCTTCCAGAGGACTTAAATGAAGATTTTTTTTATTATTGGCTATTTTGCGTTTAAGATTCGCTTTAAAATGTGTCCATACCTATGAAAATTTATTAAAAGAAGAAAAAAGTGAGAATATTAAAACCGATCAAGTCCGATCTTCACCATACGCGGAGCGTTGGTATTGATGAAATGCATACCCTTAGCCATTCTTCAGGCAAGCGTGTAGGTGGTCCATATGCATTCATTTCGGAAGCCAACTCTTCAATTTTCTCTTTCAATTGACGTTTATTTGGTCCATAGTGTCCTTTGCCTTTAGCTATGTCCGGATGTTGCTTCATCCATTCTACCATACCTTTGAATTGCTTTTTGTTTGTAATTTTAATACTACAAATATATATATATATATATATATATATATATATATGTATATATATTTTGTGTGTAATTTTTACAAAACATATATTTTTTATTACTTACTTTTTTTCCATTTTATTTTTCCTAATATTTCTTATGCTAGCTTTTTATTAGCGGCAATTGCCTTTGTAATCAGTTGTAAAGACTTATGTAAATCGACAACAGAATACTGAGTTTCTTTGAGACTGTTGTGACGTATAATACCATGAAAAGTATCTGACGTTACGTTGTAAGCCATGAAAATCACAATTAATTGACAACACAAGAATTCAAGAGGCTATCATAACAAGTGTTGTGAACTAACAACGACACCGACAACACAACTTTGAATGCAGTTGTGAGTCATCATAATATCATAACATCATAATCCAATCTGTCTGACACATATTCCTACTTTTTTTTTTTTACAAATTTATATTCTAAAACTTTCGATCCTGTGAAGACACCTCCAAAAGAACTTTTAACCAGTTTCTAAGTTACACCTCTTTTAATGACAATAGTTTTTTGGCCGCTTTGGACGACTTTTGCTGATTGCCGTCCACTTGGCTGACTGACGCTGCAGTGTAGCGATGAGCCGCATGTTTCATCCATAGTCATATATCTCACGGCAAAGTCCTAAACAACTCGAACAGCGCGCTGACTCCCACTGGGAAACTGCGACTTAATATCTAAGCCCATTTGAGTACATTTTCACAATAAATACAAAAAATGAATAATTAAATAAGAAAGAACGAACATACTTGGATTTGTAGAGCTTTTGATATTTGAAATTCTTGATGAAAGTTATGATGATGAAATTCTTGATAAGAAGCTTCGGCTAGTGTCTAACCCCTGTAATAAGTTCATAGATGTCTTTAGAAAGTGATCATAGGTTCCACGAAAAAAATAAAAGTCTGAGGTGAAGTTTTTATTATTGATTAGGGGAGAGCGATCCTTGTTCCTCATAATTTAGTCAAAAGCAATCTGTGGTACACGCTTGCAATAATTTGCTTTCCTGAAAAAATTCAGTTGCTTAATCATTGATCACACTCACGATAAATATAACATCACTTAATCCCGGATCCCCTAGACAACGTATGCAATTAATTTCGATACGCGATGTTAATGTTTAAATCCAAAGACTCGAAATTGTCCTAACTAACAAAACGCATAAACAATTTGTGACTTGCTTCCAGACACGGTTTCCCTAGCTGAGTAAAATATGGCAAATATTTTTAATTACGCTTACGATCGGACACCTACTAGGGAGGAAATGACTTCCGAGCGATTTGATCCACCAAAGAAACGGTTACCTTTCTGAAATACAATGTGCAAAGTGTTAGGCGAAACTCCTCCTTCCGAGATTGCTTTCTAAAATCGAAGAGTATTGAATTCCCCTATTCCAAGAGAGTGAATTGAACTGATCCTTGTCGACAAGAGAGAAAGTTAAATAAAAGCTTACAAAAATCGTAATTTTAGATATGAATGTGACCCTTTCGGTATTCATGCTGACCAAGAATGAACATATATATATATGTATATATATGGACGTCCGTGCTTTTCGTGTATTTTCCAAGGATTCAACAAATGCCGATAACTCGTAACGTATATTTTCACGGCTTTGCTATTCAAGGGAGAAACATTAGCTTGCACTGAAAGCAATCTCCTTTTTAAACTGTATCTACAAAACATTTTGACGTTAACATGTGCGGGTCGCTTGCAACATAAAACTTTGCTAAAACAATACAAATTTTATACGCTTACCTTGTGCAGTCCATTCACGTCAAGGTAACGTGATTTTCTTAAGTCTCATTATTGACAGCATAATTTTTACTATACGTTTGCGGCATGTTTTCCTTTTCTTAAAGTTCCAGGAAGTTTCGTTGAAACACGCAAGAGTTCTCGCTTTGATCACGAATCGCTAAGACTACGAAAATATCAAGCATCCATCGTCATTGTAGCGGATAATTCATGTTTGACTTCTAAAATCCGATTCCTTTCTTAAATTTCTTTACCATCTTATTACGATTGCCAACATCCCGTAAAAGCCATCTTAGTCTTATGTGAGTATGTTCACATACGTTTCAAAATCTTTATATTATTCGTTGCATTTAAATTGTTTTTTACCGGTACGCGCACGCATTTGTCGATAAGTGTCGTTTTCCATGTTTCCATTTATTTGGTAAACTATAACTTACTTTTGAACTGATAAATTGCTCTTAAAATAATGCATTACATGTTACTCCTTTAGAATATTTTCTTAATGAATTTAATCAAATGTAAGTACATTCTCTTTTCGTTTAAACTGTTATCGGCTAACGCTATATTTAAAATAAAATATCTGTAAAACAATCGCTAGCGGTTGAAACTAAGGGCAAAACCGTGCATAAAAATTACAAATTAGATGAAGAGTCTGCGGCAGATTCCGACACTAACGACGCCATGGCCATCTGCGTGGAATCGGTTAAGCTTTTGTTATTGCGAAAACGCATTAAAGTGCTTATTAAGTCAAGTATATGTTCGTCGGAGAATTGACATTGTCCCAGGAAGTTTTTAACGTGACCAACACGTTCCTCTTCGTTTTTACAATTTTTCAAAACAATAGGTAACTGCTCCAGAAGATTATTACGACAATTCGAATTGATTTGCGATTTGGCACAAACGTATTCTATAACCGAATTTAGATTAAGACGATCGCACACCACAGTTGAGAGATTCTCTTGTACGGCATGATCTAGAAAATCTTTAGAATGATTTTCTGAGAAAGTTTCCAAGACATTGCTTTTGATTTTTGCATGTGTACTCATAGCATCCGAGAGAAATTTTGCTACGGTATTTGTAAATTTAAGCTGTGGTGAAGTTTCGAGATTAAAATATTTGATCAATAGGTTCTCCAATGAACATTGTTCTGTAACTATTTTCAAGGCATTTTCAAGATTTAACTCAGTTAGGCATTGATGTTCACCAGGCACGTCTAAGGCACTATTGTCCGAGTGTAGTTCAGACGTAGTACTGCCTGCTGCTGGGTTATCGTCGCTATTGGCAGATATGTTACGACCATCATCCCATCTAAGGGAATCTAAAGCATTTTCAACTGCCATATCTATATCTGTTGATGTTTTTCCCTCAGTAGGGCTCTTTTCTTTATTGCCTTCCGCGTTATGAGGATATTTTTCAATTTCCATTAAACTATCCAATTTACTACGTCTTCTTAAGACATATTTAATCTCTAACGGCGAGGGCGAAGTGTTTATCTTATCCATAATGAGACAACTAGAAAAGGAAAAATAAATATTGTGAAAAATTGCTTCAAATATTTTTATGTTCTGCTAACCGTTTCGGTTTAGTTTTACTTTCGTCTACATCTCTAATATATTCCTTTGTAATGGAAACCGGTGGATCGTGAAAACTCACTCTTTTTCGCTTCGTAGCGGGTGAGTCGTACGACGTCATATCATCTAAGGTATCCTGATGCAATTTACGTTTTAGTATGCTAACAGAGGGGCTGGCTGTGGGCGATGGTAGACGTTTAGAAAAAACCAAAAGCTCTTTGGGCTGCATTGGTGTAGAAGTGTGTTCCGTACCAGTCAATTCCATCAGTTCAGCGTGAGTACTACGTTGTTGATGCGGCGTAGAAACTACACTTGTCGATTGGTTACTATTAGTCTCCAGTTTTTTCTGTCGTATCATGTTAATAAGTTGAGCTCCACGCCCCGTTAAATGTGAACAAGGTTTCGGTTTTAACGTAGGACTGGTACTGTTGTTAATTAGCTTACGTCCAGGAGGAGAAGACTATAGCAAAAGTAATTATGATATCTACTCACGGCTATTAAAATAATAACCTACCAATAATGTAAATTTAGTAGTGGGTGTTATCTTTTTCGGTGAAATCTCTTTCACTGGTGTTATTTCATTCAATGATTGACCTTCTTTACCATGGAGTATTGCAGTGTTTTCAAGATTTTCAATTGGATCATCCTCTCTATTTTCATTGATATTAAGAGCGTTCGATGAATTTTTATCAATGACAGCGCTTGGTGATAAAATTTCTGCTTCCGTGTTTGTTAAATCTACAATTTCTCTATCCTCCTCTGGTTCGGCAGGGCTTTCGTTTACTAAATTCGCTATAAGATCTGCAGTATTCACTTCTGTTTCTGGCTCTTGTACTTTGTTTTTTTGAAGTTTATGCTCTTCTAGTATTATTTCAGACTCTTTGAACAAATCTTCACTTTGCGGAAGAGCCGTACTAACTAACGCCTCCGTAGCTGTATTACGAGACATTGGCAAAAAAATATGTGAAAATGATTTAAATATGTTGAGTATTTCTTTTCTTACCAGTCTCCTCTTGTTTCTTATGATGAATTTTTTCCTCCAAGATAAGCGAAGATTTTGATTTTTCCTCAGGACTTTTAGTATCATTTTTGGCGCGTGAAGAAAGTTTGCGTGGTTGCAGCTACAAAATATAGCATAATTAGTTAACTTCATTTTCATTAGCTTACTTCATTAGCTTATATAATACCTTTTTCGTTTGGTTATCGCCCGCCACAATTGTCACTTTGTCCTTCTCTTCTTTCGTTTCTTCTTCCATCTTTTTTAATGTCTCTTGTTTTTTACTGTTATTGCGAGTGTTATACTTCTCACCTTCTCCCGATTGTTTAGATTTAGGTGAGCTTTTACCACCATTTGCTTTGTCTTTGTCTCTCTCCTCTTTTTCATCCTTATTAGGCTCCTGGCTTTCCAAAACGATTTCAGACTTATCTTTCTGGGCAATGACTATTTTTTTTGGCGTCCAGGGTTTTAATGTACTATCTTGCGATTGACTCATATCATTATATAAAGCAGGTATATCTTGCTTTTCAGCCATTCGTTCCTTTTGGCGTTCTGTTAATTTATCTGGATTTAGGCTCCATACAGACGGTATTACAACAAATATTTCAGTACCTTTCAAAATCTCTCTCATTTGGGAAAGCAACTCTTTAGCGGGATGTTGGCGCAACTTATCTAAAACTGACTTCTTCCATTCCTCGAGGAAACAGATATCTATATCTTTATCATTAAAACGCTTTACGGATGTGGCAATTTCTCGAAGATTTTCAAACAATTCAGAGATATCTTCATTTTTCAATTTCATTAAAGCCTTGGAAAAAGTATCCAAAGCAGCTCTTAATATATCTTTTGGCAATTTAAATGACTCTTCGTGCTGCTTTAAAAGTTCCTGCGTTAAATCGAAAAACTCTTTGAATTTCTTTTGCCGGTTGCGTGTATTTTCCAATGTCAAGACATTAGTCACGTAAGCATCGAAGAGTTCGGAAAATGCCATTGTTTCATTGCGTGTTATTAATAATTCTTTCAAACTATTTTTCACTTGACTTAAAAATTGTGCACGATCTGGAGAATTTTGTCCGGCACGCAAAAGTTGACACCACATTGTACAGAATAGTTCGTCAAAACTATTATTAGAGCGAATACCAGCAAAACCGACACTTAACTGCAGAGGCCATAACAACCAACGTTCCATTGCAGTAGCGTTCTCTTTAATTCTTACATCCAAAAGATTTTGCTTCAAATATTTAATTAAATCTTGGGAAACCTTTAACCAAATCAATAGTTTCACTTCAAAGGCCTGATAGTCCTCTTCCTCATTCTGGCAGTGGAAGATATGTTCCAGCAACGTGTTTAAAACACGCCACTTTTGTATGCCACTTTCGTGTAATTCCAAGCTAAAAACCCTCTGTACACAGCTTTCCAATATGGCGGGGGGTATAATGGCTTGCATTTTTATAAAAAGACGAGCAAATCCTTTTACCACATTACCGAACATATCCAAATTTTCGACTGTTCTTCTCATTTGTAATCCTTCGGTCGCTAATATATTCATAGCATAGCCTACTAAGCGAGGAGAATCCTTTATCATAGGAACCAAGGCGTCCGCAACATAAGCGGTCAACAGAGCTATATCCTTGCTTAAGGTCATTAACATAAGTTGCCGCAAAAGTTGCTGATAAAGTAACTGTCTCCCTAAGTCCAGATCTGGATTTTGTTGATCCTCCTGCGTTATTAAACGCAAGGCTTGAAAACTAGCCTTAACTAGAGGTTGCCAATACTTTTCCAGAATTTCAGTGTCCAGTAAAGGAGACGGTACTGAAAGGTTTTCCAATTTTCTCTCACGCAGACAACGCTCTAATGTTTCACTTTTACCACAACTGAGCAATTTAGCTAAACAAAGTAAAGCCAGTTCCTTAACTATTTCATATTGTTGGGCGGTAGACACCGATGTTTCTGACGACGACCCGTTACCAAAACAAAATCGTAGAAATGGTCCAACACACATCTCGAAATGTTTCACTAAATCATTATCCAAACAAGTCAGCAAATACCACCATACGCGAAATTTCACTTCAGCTCCCAAAGCAGATTTGGATTGGGACGATTTCAATGGTATACAAATAAGTTTTAATCGTTTGGGAGAACTTATTTCCATATATTTGGCAAATATTTCTATAAGCAAACGCCAACAATGAAACGATTCTATTCTCACGGTGTTGTCACCATTACGAAAACCCATTTCCACTATAGCCAAAAAAGTGTTTATTGTGCTGGCTTTTTTTACTAGTTCACGATCTAAAAGACGTATGACAAAACCCCATACTCGATGCCAAGAGGAATTACGATTCTCCAATAATTTGTGTATTTTACTGGCCCCTGTGATCAAAGTAGCTTTGAACGCAGGCCATTGTTTACATGTATGCATGGCTTGTGTATCCAAAGAAATCATGCCCTGTTCAAAAGCTTCCACTGCTTTACTTTGTATGGCACGATCCGCATCAAACATTAAAGGTAAAATATCATTCAGCCAAAAATTGAACATTTCATCGTTGGCTATTTTACCACCCATTAGGCTTGTCGTTTTACAGGTGCTTGTTAATAAATCCAGCATCTAAAAAAAAAAAATGCAAATAAATGCAATTAGTTGCCAGGATATTAACAAACTTGTGGAAAAACTTGGGTACATACACTACAATATAAATGACGCTGATTATTTTTGAGAATCTCTTTAGATGAGCAGTAAACTCCATAATATGCTTCGCTCATCTCGGTCTCCATTCTATATAGGACAATTTTTCCTATTTTTCTTTTCTTTTGACACTTTTGTTTATTTATTTTTGTAATTTTGTTAAAATAAATGTGTTTTATAACAAGTTTCAATGTGTTTGTACTTTTTTATCGCGTAAAGCGCGCCAATTTGATGGACATTAGGCGAATTTATACAATTAATAAATTCTCATTATAGCCCATGGTTGCATTTGCCCGCTTATTTAAGTAAAAGAAGTAGGAAAATTGTAGCTCTCTCAATACTGATTTTTGACATGCACCGTTTTACACTAATCTAAATCTAATCAAAATTGTTATAGATACGTATAATATGAATGACTTTCTGCAACGTCTTTAACCAATATATAAATTGTGGACCACGCCCATTTTCAAACTAGCTTCTTTCATGCTAGCAAAGAGCAATGTATTAGTTTTCGGCTTTCTTCCCAATTTTCACAACCGTAAAAAACTAATGGTACATCCACTGACAATACTTTGCAAAGGGCTTATATATATATATAGCAGAACGTTTCTCTTTATTTATGAATCTAGTGCATTAGTTCTTTCTTTTGTATATGTATGTACATAACATATATAAATACATGCAGATACGTGTATATGATCTGGTATGCTGTCCCTTTGTTGATAAAAATGGGATTGTATCATAACCAATCTTCAATTCTATATCAAAATTTATAAGTTTAGCAGCCCTGTTTTATACATAAAGAAAACATGATCAACCGAACATAGTTTTGGCAACCAGTAAAACTTCTCGCTGCATTTCAATGCCTTGTTCGAATAATTGGCGTAAGAATTTGTTTTTATGTGTTTATTCGCCGATATGTAGTGCATACACCTACAAAAAATTAAAATAACCCACGAAAATTAAAACACTTGGTCTTTAAATATTACTTTTTATTATGTCTTCTTTAGTAGGAGCTCATTCAAAAAGTAGACATGTAATCCAATCAGGGCGACTCAATGGCTTTTTTTTACTAAGTTCTTTAGTCTTACTAGCACAACTACTTTGTTTTATTTGAATTAATTCACTAGTAGTACTAGCAAACGGACGCACGTCAGATCATTTCACTGTCAAAATTTATGATTATAGTCTTTACTTACTGCGTCTGATATGCACTTTCGATTGTGTCTGATTTTTCTAATACACCAAGAATATGTAGCCATTTTGATTCAGCAATAAATATATATAATAAAAATGGACTTAAATTTAAGTTCGAAAAACACCGTCCATAAGACTGTAGACGGCAGTGTATGTTACTATAGACATTCAATTACAACAACTTAAAAGTTTTTCTAGAGCAATGTATAACTTGCAATGAGAAAGTACAGTGGACTACTGCAATACTACCTAAAATATTAGCTTAATAAAGTAAAACATAATTCTGGCAATAATTTAAAAATTTTTAATTCAGTTGCACAGAGATTAATTTTTTTGAAAAATAACTAGCCTTCATTCATTTAGTCAACGACCGGCTTTTCTGTACAAAATAATACAGCAAGTAAAAGGTGTTGTCTCTTTTTCACACGACGTGAAAGTAAAACTCTCGTTGCATTTTGTTTTTCACTTTCTTCTTTGTTATATTATTTTTATTTCTCAAAAACAGATAAATTATTTACTTCTGTACCACCCTGTGTTACGCACTTTTAGAACAATGTTATAAAAGTTCAATATTTAACACCTACGTTATATGTAAAATTTTTTTTTCTCAATAATTTTGTGCTCTCGATAAAAATCATCTTCATTCTGAAATGAAATGAGTAATTTTTCGTTTTTTTTTGTTTTATAACATTAAATTGGAAACTTGACAGAACTGGATGCTTTACTTATGTGTACTGAATAAGAAGAATTTAGAGAAATGAAGTTTACTAAATATGATTTAAAGAAAATCAGCTTGACTAATGTGTAACATCCGTTTGAAGCAATTGGAAATTTGGAAAACCTTATGCGCCCTGAGGGCAGTGATTTATCAAGAAAAAGTTGTGTAGCGGCTGTGAGAGGAACGAAGGAATATTTTTCTGTGTAATTTTTCATATTGTGGCGACGGTGGCGGCAGTATTTGTGACGTGTAATTCTAAGTGTTTGCCAAGGTTTGCATTGATAAAAAAAAAATAAATAAATAAATAAATAAAAGAAGAATGGAACTTAAGAGCGCCATAAAGTTAAATAAAGTTTATTGTGTAGTTAGGCGATTATTAGACTGCAAAGTGGTTAACAAAGCGGATAAAATCTAATAGAAAATTTACTTATGGACTGATATGACCAGAGTTGCCTCGTGAGTTAGTAAAAAAAAACGAAGAAAAAAAACAAGATAAATCATTCTGCCTAAACTATGCCGGAAAAGGTTTTCAGTTATCAATAATAATAGCCATTGTACAATAATGTGCGATGAACTTTTTGTGTTCAATTTGTTGTTGCTATTCTTACTTTTGTCATCACTCTGATTGTCATTGAACTGTGTTTTTATGCGAATTTATTACAATGATGTGATGTAGTGTGTGATGTTATGATCACGCCCTAAATTATTATTAAGTGTTTGTGCGTGTATGTGTTTTGTACATAAATAACCCATGTGTGTTGACTCGCACGTTGTTTGATGCTACGAAAGAATTCTTTTATTTATTTAAAAAAATCTGAAGTTTAATCTTCTGCACTTACATCCCAAACAAACGATGCTATCTTTGACTGCTCTACGTAATCAAAATCGAATGTCGTTTACTAATAAATGACCTACAGAGATGTGCTTCATTGAGATTTTCTTTATAAGACTTCAATACACTATATAGCAAATATAACGTATATAGCAAATGATTGCAATTGATTCTGTATAAAATGATTTAATTGCTTAACACATAATAGAACTGTATGAGATTAAGCCTATTATTTACATATACGGACGTTTAGTTGTACGCAGAAATTATTTGCATTATTACGAGGTTCATTATAAAAGTTGTAGTTGTGATTATTTCGTTGAAATGCGGGTCGAAAAGCTGGTAAAGTATATAAATATTTATGATTTATGCCAAAATTTTGCGGTCAATGAGCCTCGTCCATCTGTCCGCTCAGGTTTTGAAAGTATCACAATTGGAAAGGTGAAATTTAACATAGAAGATCTAAGTTCATTGCTCCCGATGTGGACTAAAAGTGGTTGTAATTCTCCGAAAAACAAAAATACCCAAAAACGCTATCGAACAACTTATAGGAGATATTGGATAAGAATTTAGGTTAATTGATATGTCAACTAAAAATTATTTCAGTGCTCTTATTTAATAAAGCACGGTTATCTTCTATATATATATATATATATATATATATATATATATATATATATATATATATCAAAAGCAATTGGTATTCAAGATACGCTTGTTATCTATATATATATGCTTTCTTCTCTATTCCAACGACTGAATAGTTACATTGTACTAGGCGGGAGGCGTCAGAAACACTATAAGACCTGCAGCTAAATCTTGTTAATTAATTGACCGATGTGGCTTAGAAGTAATCACTTACTACTGGAAACCCTCTAGACAGAAAATTAAAAAAGAAATCGCACTTAATACGCGGAATGGTAGATTTTATATTAATCCTCGATACGATTAAGATAATTTCCAAAGTTCATTCAAAACCTTTGTGAAGTAAAAATTGTTCACTTTTTAAATGCAAAGATTTACTAAATTTGCTTAAATTATGAAAAAAGAAAAAATTGTCATACTTTTAAAAATTTGTGAGTAAAATTGTGGACCACTTTCGCTATATCTCAACTTGTCCAACTTAACCCCTACAAGAGGGATAGGAAAAATTTGAAACAAAATTTATACTTTCAGACGAAATTTTGATTTTAACAGGCTAGCGAAAGTCATGCGGACTCATAGTTTCAAAAACGTAAAGGTCGCAAAATATTTGTCATTTATAAGCATGCCGGTTAGCTGCCCTTTGACTGCTTATACCCAAAAGTATATTATGTTCGCGCGAATGTATGCAACGCATAGAAGGACTTTAGGCTAGCTCGCCTTTTGTTACACTGGCCGACGCAGAATCATTTTCTGAACCGATCTGCAGCTTGTTTCAGTCCGTACGTCCACCCCCTTTTCTTTTGTTTAATCTACAGGCAGCAATTTTCTAGTTATGAAATTTGGTGCACCGATATCTTTTGCCACAAGGACGAACGCTGTTGAAAATGGTTCAGATCGGATCGGATCACCTTTTTCAGCACTTCCCATATAAAGCCTTATTTTGAAAACTCATGGTATGAATAACTGTATTAAGCGAACTGGTAGAGTATTTTATGGCGGACTCTGTTCCGCTGTAGTGTTTTTGCTTGTTTTTCCTTAATATTTGGATTACACAATTTAAGCCATTTTGTTAACAATTAAAAAAACTATATTTCTTTTTAAGCAAGCGCTGATTTTAAAACGAGAAATGAAACCAGCAAAACATTGCGTCAATTGTGAAGATGTCGGACAATCAACCGAACTAATTTCTCACTGATAATTTGGATGGCATTTAGATATATGTGCACTAAGTTTGCGTTCAATTTTTGTTACAGCTCGTTTAGTTTAATATGTTCTCTATTCTGGGCACTAAGGTTTATTGAGTTAGGGCTGCAGATTAAGCCTAAGTACGCCAAGTTTTAGCTATGTCCATTTTACCTATGGTAAGCCTCGGAAAGAGACGCAGCGGACACGCAGGCAGATGGATGGACGAACCTGACTATACGAAGTCGAAATCCGAGCCTGATCGGAAAAATATATAAGTCCATGACGTTTGTTTGTGATTACTCGTGAAGGCTATGAGACATGGTAGTCCTACTAGTAATAGTAATAGTTTTGTAGGCAACATAAAAATTGTTAGCCCTGATCACATCATTGATCGATTAGAGTTACTTTAATAATTTCTACGACATCACTATTTGCAAAGTGGCCGTTTCTTGCATGTTTTTGCCAAGATCATATGTATTTCCTTGATTAACGTAGAAATCTGAACCAATGACTGCCAGTTTAGCGGTGCACTTGTTGATATAAGGGATCGTTAATAATGCAATAAAAATCTACTATCAATAGTTTTAGAGGATGAAGCTGGCCCTCAGTACGCAAGTATTTCGCAATCTCCGTCTTTCTCTTATCTTGGAAAGGGATTCATCGCACAAAATTGTAAAATGAAAGATAAGTCGCGCTTTTTAAATACTTTAGCTTAGCTTTGAGATGCACTCACAAGTCGACCCAATTTGTATATAGACTTTCCATACTGTATTCTATTGTGCTTTTTAGAAATTAACATTTTTTTGTTATTTAGCAAAACCAGTTTTATAATTGATTCCAAATTTGTAGTTTCCTTTAGTTATTAGGATTTTTAATTAATTATTCTCTCGGAAAAGGAATTCGTAATTTTTAATATAAAACAACTTCAATTAATTGACTTTCGATTCATATATGTGTAGTGAATTTTAAAGTTTTACTTTTTTCCAAATTCTATTTTCAGATTACCTTCTATTCAAAAAGAACCATTAATGCATCGTCGTCATTATGGGGAAATTATTATCAAAAATTTTTGGTAACAAAGAAATGCGTATATTAATGCTCGGCTTGGATGCTGCTGGCAAAACAAGTATGTTTGTTCAATAAATTATTTCATTGAATTTTTTTCTTAACGTTCTTTTGTTGTTGTAACACTTTTTTTCTCTTTTTCTCTCGCATTAAAAGCGATTTTGTATAAATTAAAATTAGGTCAATCGGTAACAACAATACCAACAGTAGGTTTTAATGTAGAAACTGTAACGTATAAAAATGTCAAATTTAATGTGTGGGATGTGGGTGGTCAGGATAAGATTAGGCCATTGTGGCGGCATTACTACACAGGTAAATTGAAGTACAAAAAAATGTACCTATTTTTTTATAAATGAAAAATTAAACATTTTTTTCTACTAATTGTTTTAGGTACTCAAGGCCTTATATTTGTGGTTGATTGTGCGGATCGTGATCGCATAGACGAGGCTCGAACAGAGTTGCATCGAATAATTAACGACAGAGAAATGCGAGATGCCATTATTTTAATTTTTGCTAATAAGCAAGACTTAGCAGATGGTAAGCAATTGACAGTAAAAGTTGTTCGGCTTCACTATACATGAAAATATGCAACTGGATATCGTGAAGCATATTATCTTGGTCAGACTATAACGTAAACGATTAGCCTATTCATCCAAATCTTGAGTAAGATCTCAGAATTCTTTCCAATATATGTATATAAGGAGTTGTGGCCTTTATTAGCTTAACATCGGAAGCAACTTAGATGTATCTATCTTTCTATTAGCCTTCCAATCAATTTTCCTGGATACATGGATAAAATAACAAGATTATGCATCAGAGGCCTCAGAAAGTACAGTCTTAATCAGCCCAACAGTGGAAACTGTTTAGATATCTGCTTAGACGCCATCGAAGTTCTTGTGTGTAGGTTTGATAGAAGAAAAATTATTGAAATCGGTTAAGAAATGTTGGACATAGAGTTACAGAACGGATTCGCATATTGTCAGTCAACAAGTTTTAAAATTCAAAGGCAGCCGGCTATCAAAGTGTTTTAAATTGATTGAGTTTTTAATGCTAGTCTTTCAGGTTTCAGAGGGAGAGAGAGAATAACCACGACAAGATCGAATAAGCGATAATAATCTAACAAACTGCCTAGTACAAAACTAGGTAGCACCTTAAAAGTTAGTAAAGGATTCATTCTACCTCTTCTTGTTATTCAGGCGTAACCTAAATGCATCCGATTTTTCTTTAACTATTGTGGTTTATAGTGAGGGGTTATGAATGGGATTCTCCCTACAATTGTTGGCGTATTGTTAGTTTACTAGCATCCGTGAAGTTGCCAAGATAGTCCTATTAATCCCTAAGTACTCGGGTATATTATAATCTGCGATCATCGTTTTATAGGTAAAATATAAAGTTTTTACTTGCATTATATGTTACAACAAACTCGAAATCAGTTGTGACAGCAGCCATATACGTGTCTAAGTACTGCGCTAAGGGATAAGCTGCTTACGCTTACACGATATTTTATATTTTAGCGCTCTGTAGTTCCCTTTCAAGAACTCGATATCGAAATAAATTGAAATCTATATATTTTTTAGTTAAAAAAAAAAAAAACAAATAAAAGCAATGTAGTGGGACACGGCCCACCATTAAATACCCTACATCACACAACAGTTATTCATAGAGCGACTTTTCAAAATGCGGTGTTATATGGGAAGTGGGCGAAAAACTAATCCGATCCGACCAATTTTCAATAGCGTTTGTCCTTTGGCCACAGCGTGTCGTTGTACGAAATTTCATCAAAATATCTCAAAAATTGTGGCCTGTACGTTGCACATAAGACTTAGATCGGTATCGGTCAAGTACTTGTGGGTGTTGCATACATCCTCACAAGCTTGTATGCCCTGTGTCATAATTGGCGCTGGGTATAAAAAGTAGTTGGCACCTGGAAAAGAATTGTTTGCTTTAAACTTTCGTCTCTTTGCTATCGTTTTAAATCTTATTCACACATTTCCTCATTATTATTATTTTTTTTTGCAGCTATGAAGCCCCATGAGATTCAAGAGAAATTAGGTTTAACACGGATACGCGATCGCAATTGGTATGTGCAACCGTCATGTGCCACCACCGGTGATGGCCTCTATGAAGGCCTGACGTGGCTGACTTCAAATCATAAGTTATGAGAATAATTTTTAGGCAAATCCCACTGCAATTTATACAATGCATCATTTTAGAAATGAGAATTGAAAAATATCCCACATAAACACAAATACACACGAACACACACACTATTCAAAACAAACTACAATAATTAAACTTTACTCAATATGAACAAATAATTAAAACAAACAATAAAAATAAAAATAAATAAATAAACAAGAGATAGAGAGAGAAATCAAATATAAACTAAAACAAAAAAAAAAAAATTTCAAAATTAACGAATTTGAGAATCACACAATTGCATTATCCAAGATCTTATTACACTCTCGTCATTCTTCTATAACTCGTATCAATATTTTCATAATTTCTTCTGATTATCAGATCCACTTTGTCATAGCATTTAAGCAAAAAAATATTGTTCGTAACTACTTCTTGCAAGTTAGGGACAAATCTCGTTACAAGAAAGCACACATACGTATGCACATATCACTAAGCGTAGTGATTGATTTCAAATAAAAGAATTTCAAAAAAATAAAAATACAATAAAATTTCGCCTCTAACTTCTCTCCATCTCCCACTCCTTTTTAAGGAACTGAAAAGTATATGCATACACATAATATAAATATACATACATATGTGTATATATATATATAGATATATTTATACATTATTTGTATTATATATATATACATATATGCATATATATACACATATATATGTATAGACAGGTAGTATATAATATATTTATATAATTATAAATATATAGTAAATATATTAATTAATAACTGTTTGTTTAGATATTTGTAAACTTTAAGTTTTTAAATATGATTTGTGTACGTAAGTCTATAATTAATTATTATTATTATTATTACTATATATGTATATATATATATATATATATATGTATGTATATGTATGTATGTATATATATATACATATAAAGAAAAAATTGGAATCAGCAAAAAAAGTTTATGTAAAATTTAAATCAGAAAAGAATTGAAAAAATAAAAACAATTACTATATACATAAAATAAAATCAATACAGAAATGAATAAAAGAAAGAAAAAAGAAGAAATTTATTCAAATTTATTGAATAAAAAAAAAATAAATTAAATAAATATACAAGAAAAGAAAACAAAAGCCACATGAAACATTTGTATAGAATGCACTTAAGATTTAAATTTCACTCTGTGTATATATGTCAGATGCATTCATGGGTAATATCGGCATTGTTTGTTTTATTAAAGTTGTTCTTCATATCCATCGTTCGGTCCAAATGCTAAGAGTAATTGCTTGATGAATAGATTACATATTTATTCGATTACATAATAGTTTAGAAAATTGTTAGCAAAAACAAAAAAAAACGAAAGCACGTGTTACTGGCTTGGGTGTATGGTTACACGAAACAATGATAATAGCATTTGTTTGTCTTTACCTACATATTACAGACGATTCTATGATTATTGAAAACGTTTACACAACATGCTGAACTAAATGAACATGTGCTTAGATGGAAACATGAGTAACCGTTGTGGCAGCTTTACTTAGCCAATTATAGGTAACCAAATAGATATATAGATATATATGGTGCACAGAGAAAATAAGGCCGTCAAATAGCGTAGGCAAGACCGATCTTTATTTACTCTATAATACTTCGGTTGATAAAATAAATCATTTCTTATACCTTACACGGCTTGTGGTACAGGGGAATATTAAATTTGTGCGGATGTATGGAGCACCCAGAAAGACGGACAGGCCTAGCCCTTATTATACCGATCTGCAGCTTGTCTGTCCGTGCATGTCCGCGCCCGTCTTGTTTTCTTCTGTTCAGCTTGCAGGCCGAAATTTTTGGCATATTTTGATGAAATTAAGCACATTTATATGTTTCGGCCCAAGAACGAAGGCTATTGAAAATGGTTTGAATCGAAGCAGGGTTTCGATCACTTTCCATACAACGCCTTATTTCAGAGAGGCTTTACATTAATAACTATATTAAGCGAAGTAGTGTAGCGTATTTAATGGTGGGTTTTTACTTCGTGTCGTCATGAACTATCAAAAATTGCTGAGAATATTTATATAGAAGCGGGCAAAGCCATCAACCAATCCACATGTCATAATCAACCTGGAAACTTAGCTGTAATCGCAACAAGTGAGATAACAAGTTGGAGCTAAACATATTCTTAATTGACAGCCAAAATATGAATTTGAAAATGGGTATAATATATCTGCAACCACACCCACACCACGCAATAAACAATAATTTACAATCCTTAGTAATAACGTTGCCTTAAAACTCTGTACATAAATTTACGCTGACGGCGCGAAATTCGGAAAAAGAAATCGATATGGTCAGGACACATCCACAATAAATTGAATCTCGGAACCAACCGTAATGAAAAGAACAATTTAAGACGATAGTTAAAAATCCGAATCCGATAGATCTATAAATTAAATTAAATTGGAAATAAACGGAAATCAATCGGATGCTTTGTCTAATTTAAAAGTATTCTCTAAAGCGTTTCAAGGCAAAATTAAAAAATATACCGGAAATATATATATGATGATGTAACGTAAACTGCCCTTCTGTGGTTATATATTTTTACTCAGTTCCTTTTGAAATTAAGGGCGTACCATTGAACTATGATTTTTACGATGGCGTAGATTTTATTTACAATTCTAGGAGACGTAGGAGACAAATCTACAAATTATTTACGGCTACTTGTGGTGGTCTTGTCTGTTTGAATATAACGATTCAACTCACTTGGCTCACTTGACTGCGTTTGCCTTTGGCAGATATTCTGCTAATATCCTCTTTTACAATCAATTTTTCGTTATTTAATTCCTTTGCGACAATTTCGTTCCCTGAACTGTCATTAATGTTGTCGCCAACCGCCAATTGATGAGGCAGGTAAAGCGTCTTGAATGTGTTTTTGGTTTTACTATTTTTAGAATTTGGTTTTTTAGATAATCGGTTAGTTTCCATGCAAGCTCCCTTCATCAAATGTGCTTAAGGGTTAAGACGTTAATGCTTTGCATGCGTGAATACAAAAAATGGCATTTGTAGTCCTGCAAGGATTTACAAGTGAATTAAATTAAAACTTGCTTGCAGTTGTTGAGGGGCTTTACTTTGCCTATGTGGAGGCGGATCTGTGATTTTAATATTCTTCTTAGCAATCAAACTCAACTTTTTCCTTATTAATAACTTCCTCCGTGATGGTGTGTTATATGCAGTGCGATTCTTTTCACATGTTATTCACTATTCACAGTGTGGTTTCTCTTCACATATTAAGTTCTACAGTGTGGTTCTTTTCACATATCGCGTTATACAGTGTCGTTCTTTTCACATATTGAGTTCTACAGTGTGGTTCTTTTCACATATGTGCCTCTTTTCGTGGTTCATACTTACAATATTTACTATTATCATCTATGATCCTTTTTCGTCTTCAAATTTTGTGAATTTCTTATCTGTTAATTACGACCGCATTGATCTAAACGAGCGATAATAAGAAAGACCCAGATCTGGAGAATAAAGCGCATGAGCCCGAAGTTCCCAAACAAAATTGAAAGTCATTTCTTATGTTCCTCTTGCTGCATGCGGACGGGCGATGTTATGAAGCAAAATCAATTTTCGTGTTCCTTTACTTACTCTAGCGACTAGCTCGGCTTGATATCGTTCAAATGTAGTGCTCCAATGCAGGCATCAAGATTAAAACCTGTAAGCATACATAAGAGTACAAAGCGGTGCTTAGTCGATTTACTCTTGGCAATTAAAAAAATAGAGAGCAAAGCTGCAGGAGCTTTAAGAGAACTAGAGGGAATATTATCCCCCAGGCCAGATTTCTGATACCTTGGAGCGAACTTTCAAAGACTTTTATTCGTTAGGAATAAATGAAGAAAAGATTTCTTTGATAAACTTAATCAGTGATTTATTTTTCATGAGAAAACTTGCATGGGCGGGAATCCGAGGAGGAGACCTTTGTAGTCTAGATTTATTGCGGTAAATTAAATGTCGTCTCACCGTTTTCTACTAATTTTCATGATGGAATTTTAAAAATTCGGCTTCCTTGCTTTATAAAGGCTTATTTTTTGTGAGTCTGCTTTTTAGGCGAGACGATTGAAAAAGTGGTTTCATTTCATTCAAATTTTCGATATTCCTTTAATAGACCAAAATATATTACTGCTTTCCTATAACTTTTTCCGATTCTTTTTCATTTAACTTCATTGCTTATTGCAAAAACGGTCTGATCTAAATCACTTTCGACAGCGTCCGTCCTTGAACCCAAACATGCCGGTATGTCAAAATTTTAATAAGAGAATAATTTGAAAATTATCACCGGTAGATTGAGGACAGTACTAGACATCAGGCAGATTAGTTTAGAACGTTTTGGGATATGTTTCAACCGAATGGTCCAAGAAATTGGATTGGAAGCGCTACTTAGGCCATTCTGAAAATGTTTCAATCGAATGGTCCAAGAATGGCAATGGGAATGTGCTGTGTAGTCATCGCTTTAGGTCGACTTCGTTGGTCATCTTCAAGCTTCTGCTTATGCAAGCGCATACATCTGGAGAAACTTTATTCTTCTTACCAAAATCTTCAGTAATGTGAATTTTAGGAGAAACAGAAAAAACAAAACAAGATTGTCGGCTAAGCTGGAACTTAGCTCTTGGGACTGCAGTTTAATGCTAGGTTTCTGTGTCCTATTCGGTTTATTTCCATCAAATTAGACTAAAAGAATTCTAAGTAGTAACTTACGTAGGTCATGTTCATGTTAACGCGCTTTGATCACAACGCTCTAATTCAATTAAGTTTATTTGGATTTTTCCTTACGCTGATTATTGGATTATTTGTTGGCCTTGTGCCTGTGGTTTTGTCCTTGTTTACGTTTTTTTTTTTTACTATTACATAGGCTTCGCGCGCAAGATTATTTTCAAGACTTTGTGTTACGTTTCTTGAAGTAAAATATAAAGAAATTTAAGAGCTCAATAAGAAAACTACATACGTACAGTGAACATAGGTCAGAAACTTCTAATGGTGTTCGCAAGAAACGAAAGAGCGATATTATTAAGTCTGACAATATGCACAAAAAGATGGATAAACTGCATTTGATTTGTAAGTTGGGAAGACTAGGACGCGAAGCAACACCGAACAGCTGTCCGAAAAGTTAGTTCAGCATGCGATCTCGTATTAGAGGCATATTAAATTGGTTCAGGCGTGTGCAATGTCCAGAAGTGATTACGATAGACGGACCTACTAATCGATTGAAAATCATATTTCGCATCAAATTAAATTTATATGTCCATCTGTCTGTCCAATCTCTGAGCCCCAAATTTGTAGAGTGGTTAAAAATAAGTTCATCTATTACACTAATCGAGTGAAATTAATATTTTATATATGCTTGTCCGCCCGTCTGTCCAATACTTGCCGTGTCTTTGTGCCCAATCTGCAAGGCGCAATTTTTGCGATGCTTCGATAAGCTTATTTACGCTGATATATTATAAGCACGGACGTCATGGAAAATGGACTGGACTGGACAATTTTAGTACTTTTGCAATACTAAACAAAAATGGAACGGAACCATTTCTTCTATTACGTAAACATTCTTAAAAAAAATAACCCTTTATAAGGTCAAATTTTTACTATTTTGAAGTGGAAATCGGTTCAGACTAACGATTGGCATATAAGTTTGTTTTGCATTTGCACCACACAATTCCGTTAATTATTTGCTGCTTGCCGTATGCGGGCCTATGGAAAAGTACGTTGTTGATAAAAGCCAAATACAATTTCAGATACTTCATGGCGGTCATTGATGACGACTAATATGCTTTTGAAACAAAAATTAATTTTATTAAATTTGGTCGACCGCACGTAAGCATTTCTTTGGAAAGTAAAAATTTATATGGTAACAGGGCATGAGCTTTGGTATTCTATGACGCAAACGAGTGAAGTGTTTTCAGTCAGACAAAGTTGTGCAAGGTATTGAAATGTCGCCTACAACCGACTATAATGCTTTTACTGGAATGTTTCAATGGAAGGAATTACTAAAACTCTTTCGATGTAGTAGGAATAAAAAGGAAAAGATTAAAGCGACTTCATTACGAAATAGAAGAGCAGCGATTTAAACTATAATCCACTGAAAATATTTTAAGAACTTTTAGTTCATTGTTAATGTTTTAAGCGGAAGTATTGTTCAAGCGTAAAGGATAAAGAAAGTATGACCCTTGTCGTTCTCCCGTCGTCACGGTGGTTCATATATAACTGCGTTCATTATTGAGTAGTTTTGGCATTCGTCTTGATGCTTCAACTACAAATCGGGTCGCAGCAAGTGAGGGCGATCCAGTTCGTTTACTGCTGTGGCCGACAATATTTTCTTCTTTGAATTTGGGCTTCAGATATATCTACCTTTCATTGCACTTCAACTTAGAACCGCTTGCCGAGCTTAAGTCCGTCCGTCTGAAGTTTGTTCATGTTTGTTATGTTCAACTTACTGGTCACAATTTCGAGATATTCTGACGAAACTTGGCACACTTAGGTGTTTTGGGTCACATATGCTTCCTGTTGGAAATGACTTAGGTCGGACCAAGTTCATAGCATGACTTACCGTGAAAAATCGTTATATGAAATATATTTGGCAACCTGTAAAAATCGTTTAGTAATAGTTTTTGAGTTGGTAGAAGAATGTGACGGGTCAATTTTTTGACTCGCCTTTAGCACTCCAATTTTTAAAATGTTGTAGTGATAAGTGGCCCATAGTCAGTGGTGTTGTGCTAATTTTTTTTTTTACCGGAACGCTAATTTTTTTTTTTTTACCGGAATGCTTATACATAATTATACAGGCAGGGCCGACCCTGGGTAGGCGGCCGCTTTGTGCGGTCTCATGTCCAAAATTTGACGACGGGGGGGAGATTTCCCCCAATTTTCGCCCGTCGCCAGGATCGGCCCTGTATATAGCATAAAAAGGAAAGGAAAATGAAAATCATTACGAAATCCATTTTGTGTATATATATATATATATGTTTATTATTATTATGTTTATGTTTATTATTATTATTATAATGGTTTTTATAAAATATTCCGCTTGCATTAAAATTTATGTATGAAATCTTTACTTTTTTAAAATTTTATATTTTTTTCTTCTAATGTTTATTATAAATTCTCGTTATCAGAAATCATTTTTAGTTCCGGAACGCGTTCCTGTCCAAAAAGGGAGTACCGGAACGACGTTTCGGAGCGTTCCGGCTCGACAACACCATTGCCCATAGTTGTTATTCCACATAAAAATGAACCATGTAAAATTTAGACTACATAGATGTATTCTTTAGACCCCACCCTGTGCAAGGGATTTCATGAAAAGATTTACTTATTAAGGAAGAATATGTGAAAAATAATCATATCTTTGACAAGAAAATTCGTTTTGCCAGCTTTGGACCACGTCGCTTTACCTTTTGGGCCTGCTTCCATTTAAGGACTCCCATTGCAAGTGTGCCTTTACATGGAAGCAAGGTTGAATTTTTATTTGATTTTATCCAAGAAATAAATGAAGAATTCTGCTTGGTGAAGTAAGTTAGGGTGTTTGACGTTTGGCTTTGCCGGACTACAATATTTTTATTTGTTTTTCTTTATATCGCTTAAAATCAATGGCAAAAGGAGAGAAGACCCAACGAAGAAAAAGAAGAATACAAGAAAATACACAATTTCAGTGTGTGTGTATATGTGTGTAAAGCTCTGTAGCAGAGAGCCAAACATGCACTGCGATGGTGAGGTTGAACAGTCATTTGTTCAAATATCAACAACCACTACCATTAGTGGCGGATAGAGAAATACAACAACGCCAAAGTGTATATGTATGCGTTTATATCCATGACAGCAAGGACGTATTTGTATAATACTTTACTTACATGTTATATGTTATCTCACTCTAACTTTAAGCACAGATTGCTGTAGCGTTTTCTGTATCACACACAATACATACACGCTCCCATTCATATATATATATATATATATATATAGGTGTATAAACTTATACTTATCTATCTGTCGCATAAAATGATGTCGCTGGCAACATTTTTGAATTCTGTTCTTTTGGTAGAAAACCAAATGCAACAACAATAATAATTATAACAAGTACGAGAATATATGCATAGGTATATGTGTGTAAAAATGTATCTGAGAGTGGTTACTTTTTGATTTTTATAGAAAAGTGCTCCACCCATCATCGTGCAATGGGCGTGGTTACTTGTAAAACTTAAAAACTTGACTTTTTGCATACGAGGAATAATATATGATTTTAATGCTAACATATATCGTATGGAACGAATGCATATATATATGTGTGTGCATGTATGTACGCTTGATGTATGTATGTTTGATTGAATTCATAAATGCTTGGATATGGAGTAGGTAAGTTCCAAAAGCAAATATGTGACATACATCAATGCATTAAATAACTGAGTTCACATAAAGGCATCTTCAAGTTTAACTAAGAAAGAGTTCAATGGCTTAAGAATTAGTAAAAAGTTTGATGGGTGGACATAACGATTTATATATTTTTCTATATCGGAATATAAGTTTATAATGGCACTTAGTGTATGTTTGATGGTGATATGTATTCGACAAAACATAAACTTTTTTGTTTTATTATATATTTTTAATACATATTGCGATAATGATGTTTAAAAGTGTGCCTCTTTTATATAAATTTTAAATCTTTCGTTTTTTTTTTTTTTTTTTTTTCTATACAATAAATGAAAGGAGAAAAAAAAAAGTCAATCATTTTAATAACGAATCAATTGTTAAAAATTAAATTATACGATTGAACATTAACTAAAGCAAAAGACAGACAGACATAGAGAAGAGATGAGAAAACAAAAAATTAATTCCATTTTCCCATTACAAACATTCGCTTTATATACAACAGATACGTCTATTATACATCTATATACGCATTTACGTATAAATGAAGCTGCCAATGTTGTCAACATTTAAAGCAAAACAAAATCATTGATTAGACGGAGCATAAAAGCGATTTAACATGTTTTTCTCAGCTAAACAACGAAAGAACACAATGACAATTGTTTATAGACAACGAACAAGACTGTTTCACTTACCTTAAAATGTCCGATGATGAATATAAGAAAATGCACCAAATTTTGGTTCATTATGGGCATTGGACATGAGAAAGATCTGGGTCTTCCATCTGTGCATCCTGTTTACTCCCAGTAAAATGAAATCTGTTTACACTTGCTTGACCTGAATGGAACGGTTTTCTTTTTTAATGTGGTAAGTGACAAAGGCACGTGGGTTCACCGCTAGATTACTCAGCGTGTTAAAAAGACCTAGTCAAACGTAGTTCTCAACTTTACCTTGATAGTTCCTGTTATCACATACCACGAAATAATCACCTAGGACTCCTATTATTTAATTTATATATTCATGGTCTGCCCTCGGTGATTAAATCCAGTCAGATTTTCTCGGAAGAAGCTCTCTTTCTTAAGAGGGAAGTCATTCAGTACTGAGTATTTCATTGACTCACACAAGTTGGAAAACGTTGATTCGTTCATCGACTAGGGAGTTCTATTTGAGCTAGGTTTCATTAAGAGATGGTGCAAAGAGCTGAAGTATCCTTATATTAGAAGAAAGCTATACATATGCTTAGTTAGACCAATAATGAAGTATGCCTCAGTTGTGTTGTGTCCCTCCTGTAGGTGTTATGTAGATTCAAAAGAAATCCTTGCTGTTTGCCCCTAGGAATTTGGGCTGGGACATGCTTTTCTCTTTGCCTCCTTATGAAAATAGGTTACTTCTTTTTTCCTTACCGACACTGGAGAAACGTAGAATCATGCTTTCTTGTCCCCTTCTTAATTAAGTTAATTAATGGTACTATTGATTCGTCCACATTACTTGGATTGCAGATAAGCTTCAACGTCCCTAATCGTTTCCCTAGGCACTTTATATTCATTAAGCTGAGCCAGTGTAAATATCATTATGAGCTGTTTAACCCGTTCAGAGTTGCTTGCAGATACATACATGATGTCTACCACATAAATGCAAAATATTGGATTCTTTAAAGTTGATCAAAGCCACCCACTAAGGTTAGGACCTACGCATTGCAACTTGTGTATAGTATTATATTTAGCGACTATTTTAAAGCCAAACTAGAAGTGCCTTTGGTTCTTTACAGTGCTCTCGCTTTCGAGATAATCGATAAATAAGGAATAAAGGAACGGCACTGCACGTTCAATTGAGAAAGATACGAACGAAAAGAATGGCGAAGACGAAGACGAAAAAAAAATAGCCTGAATTGAAGATTGAATTGTCCTTCGCCCTTTATTTAGAAAAATTTTAAAACTTTTGAATAATTAAGTCAAAAATGTTCGTATAGTAAACATGACATTCGACTTTTAGACAATGGGCATATATATATTAAGTATATATTAATATATATATATATCATATATATCATAAAAGTACATTTTTTAAATACTTTTAAAAATCTCTTAATAAATTTGTGCACGAATTTTGATGGATGGAAGACGTGTTAGTTAAATGCATTGTGAGGAGCCAAAGTCGTCCCTCGTTTTGGCCTCACAGGTTCTTTGTTTCTGAGGGGGGAGTGCTAGACTAAGAATTATGATTAAGGAGAGGATTGAGAACAAAGGGAATCAGAACAATGCGATGGGTTAGTCAAGTTTAGAGATAAGAGTGAATTACGTTTAGACGATGAAAGTGTGAAGTTGAGTTTTGGCTACGAGCCAGTGAAGTCTAGGTAATAGTGGAGTACGGTCAACGATTTTTTAGCGCTTAAAATAGAAGTCGAAATAAGAATTAAAACATAAGGAACCAAGTAGTATTAATAAAGGAACAAACATTATTGAGAATAAACGATCGTTTGTTTTGGAGCGCATTTTCGATCACTTGTAAGAAATCCTCTTAAAATCATTAAAAATAAAATATCAAAAGAAAATTCTCGTGAATCAAGGCCTGGTGCCGCTGAGCTTACCCCAGCATCAGGTATGGGCTAAAGCCCTCATAGTACGCAGTTGCTGCATTTAATCTCGCGTAGAAATTCAAAGTTTTATCCCAAGTTCCGTGTGGTTTCGTTACCATCTATTCTGTTACCAACTGTTCTGTTATCGAAGAATCTGTTACCTTCTGTCCTTTGGTCTAAATTCGAAACAATGGCAATAATAAAAGCACAAACTTATCCGATTAAGACTACAGGCGCTTTCTTCCTCTAAGTTGGCATTACTTTGTTTATAAGTATATATGGAAATGAAGCAAAAAGAAAACAAGACAACAACATTTCTAATGTTTTTAGGGACGAGTGAGAAGAGTGTTTGTTTTATCTCAACTTATTAGGCAGATAATGACTTAGAAACGATACTACCCTTGCAGAAGGAGATCTTGTCCAATACAAATCGAAAGAAAATATATATATATTATTATTATTATTTTGTTTATTTATTTGTTTATTGTTATTCATAGCTGACTGTTTAGCTCCGCTATGTGTAAACATAACCCGCCAATTAGAGTCTGTCGGCATCGTTGTATTAAATTGGAATTGGAAGATGCTAGTGCTTTAAGTTAGTCTTAGAATTTATTCTCTGGCTAAATTTATAATAATAATAATAATAATAATGATAATAATAATATGAGTAATTACGAGTTTAAAAGGATTTGTGGAAGGAATTTGTGTCTACGATTATTCGAATCAATCGAAACAATTTTCTTTGGCCTTGAAATTAAGTTTAAAGTTATCTTACATTTTCTTTTTCCTATTATTTATAAAGTGTAGATAGTAGCGTATTTTAAAATTAACAAACAACACGGTTAGTAATAATAACAAAAACAACATTAATGGAACGATTGACGACAACTGTGTAGCATGAAAGTAATCAATAACAACAAAACAATTACGATACAAAAAGGAAAATGTCAAAGCGCACGATTATCGGTGCTCGGTCATGGTATACGATGTGCTAGGTATTATATACATGCATACACACAACAACTCACTGTGCATATATATTGCAGTGTTGGATACGAAAATCTGATGACTTTACTCCTAATGTGTTGGCTGTTGCTGTTGCTGTTGCTGTTGTTATAACTAACTGACTGACTTGCTGGTCCTGCCAACAGAACGAGAGAAGAGGTAAAGAGCATTTGCAACAACAATAACAACAACAACAACAACAACAACAACAACAACAACAATTGTTTTGAAGCTTAGAAAGACCAATGTTAACGTTTGTGTAGGTAAAGGGAAATGAGAGCAAAAGCTTGTTTACTTGTATGTGTGTTTGTGTGTGTGCGTGTGTGTTTGTGTATGTTTATAGTATTTTGTGGCTTAGCTTATGTAGTACAGCAAATGCTAAAAACCCCAATCCTCTACCATCAAGAAGGACGAATCAAAGCATGTAACAAATACAACAATAACAACAAGAACAATACAAGAACAAATATTTTTACTGCCACCACTGTCACTAGTCCCACTACTACTACTACTACCACTAATACTGCTACTGCTACTACCACTACTACTACCACTGCTACTACTATATGCCACTACTATAACCCCAAATGAAAAGTATATTAACATGAGAATAAGTATTGCATTTGTGTTTTTATGTGTGTGTTGTATGGTGGGTGGTACTGACGTTGTGTCGCAATATGGCTGTTGTCTGATGATTGCAAGAAAGTATGATGTGATGTGGTTTTTTTTTTCCATCTCAGCCCTTTTTTTGCTATTAATTTTGCACTAATACACATACCACACATATAAACAGTAGCAGTAATGTAGGTAAGTGGGTGTTCAAATGGTTTAATTTCATATTGCTGATGCTTTCATGGGCCTCCACATTGTTGTGATGCTTATGATGATGTTGCTGCTCTTTGTTCATTCCTGATTGCGGCTAACATTTAGGGGTTGGTTAAAGCTCAACAAGAACAAAAACAAATACAACAACAACAACAACGACAACAACGACAACTTGAACCAAAAAGTAGTATAAATGTATATATATATATATATATATATATATATATATATGCATAAATATATGTATGCATATAAGTATGTGTGTATATATATGTATACATTCGTGTATCTGGGTGTTTAGCTTCTGTCATGGTGTTGCATTTTGTATTGTGATAAATCTCAGATCGTATATCGAAACGTTAACATCGCGGATTCACATTTAACCTGCTGCTGCTGCTGCCGCCACTTGTACCGTCGTGATTTCCATGAAAGAGAAATTAAAAATTGTACTGAAATTGAAACCACCAACATCATCAATAACTCACAGCGGCAACAATATACAGTAATAAAAAGAACGAAAACAACAACAAATATAATATTAATACCAACACTAACATATATAATAATTAATCTATATCATTAATTAATTGTGTGCTATGTGGCTTTAATACAAAAAATAATTTCTATTTTTTTTTTCTCGCCTTTGATTTTTATAAAGCAATTAAAGGTTACAATATTACAAAGAAAAAGAGGAAGATTCTTACATAAGAAATTACAAAAATATCTTAAATGTTTTAATGCAAAAAAATATGTTTTGTTATTTAAAAAAAAAATGTATATTTTTTTAAGTGATAAGGAAAGCAGTTTTTCAAAATAATACAAAAACGACAAAAGACAAAAGTGCTGAATTTTGAGAATATGAATAAAGAGGATTCACCGAGCTTAGCTCGGACCGCTGTTTTAAGTCAAGGTAAACGTTTTATAAAATTCCGAAAAATTGTTATAATTTTTTTGTGGATTATTTCAAACTTTTATCGATTCTCTTGTGCAAAATAAAATGTACGCCAAGAACTAGGAACCAATGTTGAATGCTTGCAGTGGTGGTGAAAATGTGCACGATTTTGCGAAAAGGTGAAGTTCTGAACGAGGCTTGATGATGATCTTAACCAGTGCATGCTAGTACTGTGCTAACAGTGAGACTCCTGCTTAGAGGATTAAAAAATGAAAAATTTAAATTTTGTTCAGTTCAAAGACTGAGGTGTTTGTTTAGTTAAAAGTCTGCCGCAATTACGCAATGAGTGGATCAAAAGAGTTTTCGGGCAGGTCGTTTCTTAATCGGATTAGAGATGGCAAGTTTTCGAATTGAAGAAATTTCAGCTAAAAGTGAGAAAAATGTGTAGTGACACGGACTTTTCAAGCTAAGGAAGTGGTCGAAGAAGTAGTCCGATCCGAACCATTTTCAATAACGGTCGAACATAAATAAACAAAAGGACGAATGGATACAGAAGCTTAGGTCGATTCAGGAAATGATTCTGGATCGATTGGTATAATAAAAGGTGCATTTATCTCACGTCGTTCCGCACGTATTTGATATATGCTTATATCACAAGTGGTGTAGAGTACAATAAAAGACAGGGAAGATTAGTGTCCTTCACTCAATACCAGCACCGCTATGGTCTATTTCACTTATGGCAAGAAGGGCTTAAAAGTCAAAGATAAACACTTGCATTGTTTTTGAATTTTGGATCTCCATGAATACTTCCCGAATCGATCTAAAGCATTCTGTCCATCTGGCCGTTCGTGGGCCGTGATCCACTAAAGTCTTTTTATTTTTTTCAATTTTCTTTTTTGATATTATTGGGGGCTTGCATGTATTTTAAGCATTTTTACACTTGAAAAAGGCGGTTGTTGAGAAAACCCGGCACAATGTGTGTTAATCATAATGTTTTCCATAATTTTTTACAATTTTTTTCCATCTTTCTGGCAACGTGGCGATATCGTGCCGGAAGAACGATGTACGTTTGACAGCGATCCAATCAGCGACATATTTTTGCACTGCTTTACCATTTCGAAACTGTGTGCCAATCAAGCCACGCTGCGTCGATCTGAACCAGTGAGAATCGGAAGGCGCTACATCTGGTGAGTACGCTGCGTGCGTCAGAACTTCCCAATCGTGCTGTCACAGTGTGTCGTTGATAAGTCTTGAAACGTGTAGCCGAGCATTGTCATTCAAGAGGATGCAACCGTCTATTAATCGCTATTGCTGGTGTTTTGGGCACGAATACATCGTTTAATTTGTTCAATTCACGTCGGTAGATATTTGCAGTAACAGTTTTATGCGATTTTAGCAGCTCGTAATACACTACATCTTGCTGATCTCACCATATGGTCAGCAA
The DNA here is from genome assembly GCA_001077435.1 of Glossina morsitans morsitans. Taxonomy (NCBI): domain Eukaryota; kingdom Metazoa; phylum Arthropoda; class Insecta; order Diptera; family Glossinidae; genus Glossina; species Glossina morsitans. The sequence continues at coordinate 97,191 of CCAG010018986.1, read as the reverse complement.
AACTTTATGGCTATGAACATTTGGCTTCCGCATAGGCTCTCCTGAATTAAGTCATGGCTTTTGTGCTGTTTTTGCGGCTGTCATAGTAGACCCACTCTTCAACGCCATTCACAATACGTTAAAAAAAACCTTTTTTTCTTCTCCCTGGCAAGAATTAAACCGCGATGTTGAAACGGTTTGGAATGCCATTTTCAGTCAATTGGTATGGTAGCGATTTACCTGCCTCGCTGTTAGCGTCTTTGTACACACTACTACAATAATACTGTTATTGCAACAGGTCAAAATCATTGCGAACATTGATACTTCGCTTAATTTAAGATTTTCACCAATGACCAAAATACATGTTAGACCCTATTATTTGTACATAAACTTTTATCCAGTACGGAAGGATGGAGATACAATTATTTTTCAAAAGGGAGATTTCAAAGACGCGATAAGAGAAACATTCGTGTTGTGAAGATGCTTGTGGTAAGCATTTTCCAGGACAGGGAATGCGTTCAAAATTTGCTATTGAAGGAGGGCGAAATTCCGTCTCAGGAGGTATTCCTATGGTAATATAAACTGGCAGCTGTCTATATATATTTTCGGAGAGTTCGTAAAACATCTGCAGAAAAATAAAAGGTTAAGCCATCATGTCCACCAAATATTGGAAACTGTTGATATTTATTTTATACGATGTTTTTAATTTTTTTTGCGCTCAGTACCGACGGATATGTGGTATATTCATTTTGTGAAAACGTTTGCAGCGTTCAAAAGGAAATCTCAGAGAGCACATTATGTGTATGTGTATATTGCTGGTAAGCATCAAACTTAAAATCGATTGAAGCATGTCCGTCTGTCCGGTCGTCTCCTGGCCACAAAGATGGATCTGTCGGCTTCGAATTCAAAAACATTGGAAGCCTTTGCACGCAGGCTGATAATGAAAATGGGCCAAGTTAGCAACAGAACACGCCCACAGGGCAATATGAATTGAGAACTACGCATAAACTACAATAGAAAGATGATATAAATCTTCACTTTTATTCTGCAAAAATACAAAAATCAGGTATGCCCATGCAATATTATAGACTACAAAAATTTAGTTTTTCCTCTTTTTTTTAGTAGTCTTTAAGGTAACGGTGACGGTCATAAAAGGTTCTGTCGCGGACGAATATATTCTTACTTGATTTAATTACTTTTTCATTCGAAACAACAACGTTTTCAAGTTGAGAATTTTTTTTTTTAAGTTAATCACATAAAACATAAGGCTTTGATTTCAACACGCCCCTCTTAATCAAAGAATGTTCGATTTTTCTCTAAGTGTACTAACTAAGTATCTTGACACTTAAAGATTTCATAAATACATCGGCAACTTCATATGAAGCCGAAAAGAGTATTTTATGGGAAGTGTTGCCAACTACGGCAACTAGCTATACGCATCTGTCTGACAATGTAGCATACCACGGCGAAAAAACCTGCCGCTCTTCTGAGGCAAATTGAACGGTTCGAACCATTTTTGTAAAGTTTCGTAAGAAACGAAGCACCGGTAAGCAAGCGTCCTATTTCAGTGATGCAAACTAATGGCGATTCGAAGAACTCGAGCTTGGCGAGTAAGCCGCAAGTTGAGCTGAGTGCTTTCGAGGCATTGCGAACCGGTTTTGCTGCCTGAATTGATAATATTCGTATAGTGTTACGTAACCACGTTTGGAAAATCAAATTTATGAACCATTTAAAAATTTGCCACGCCTACTATCATCTTTTTATATCACTCTTTACCATTTAGGAGATAATAGAGGTCGATAGAAAAATACTGATTTTTTGGTAAATGTTTCCTAAGGCAACGTGTCCCGTTTATCTTGAAGAAGTTGCAATGCCTGCTTGTTTCGTACTTTGCCACGATTTTTCATGACTATATACAAAAAAGTATGTAACCACTTGTCGATTTTCTACCGTTTGCGTCCCAATCTGCATTGCATAGTGTGCAAGTATTTCTATGCACCGCCTTTTACGAAATAGCCCAAGACTTTTGGTATCTTTCATGTCTCTCCCAATAGCCCAAGACTTTTGGTATCTTTCATGTCTCTCCCAATTCCATTTCCACGGATACTCTCCTAAACGTTGTTGATGTCTTCCCATACAAACTACGGTGAACATTTAACATTACACACACACACATTAGAGTATCCACTAATATCCCATGTGAGTTCTCCGCTTCAGTACATGCTTTCACGCGTTTGACAGATTGTCAATTGCATTTGCTTGAGACAATTTTTCTTGATCGTCTTCACTTTTTGTACCTAGATAATGCTGCTATCTATATGCCATCAACTGAATTCGATTCGAATTTCTTTGGTAAATGCGTCCTTAATTTCCCGCTTTCTGAATCCTTGTCTCTTCTGCATTCATTATTCATATCCACATGCAGTGACAAATACGTTATGCCATTTTCGCACAACCTCGTGTACAAACAATACCCATGGCGGGATCGCTCAAAGACAATATCAATCAAATAATCGTTAATCTTCTCGTTCCAGCATTCAGGTGCTTGTCTTAATCCATAGATAGACTTTAAAAGCCATAACACATATCCAGTTTCACAATTTTTGTCTTTTGGTATTTTAATGTATTGGGACCTAATTAATTAATTTTGGCCAGAGACTTGTGCGGGTCAAAATGATAAGGTAATGGGAAATATCAGTTCATGTATCGGTTAAATTCGATGATTTTGATCTTTCTCTAACGGTTGTCAATTTATTACTATGGCGATGTTCGGTGTGTACAGATTGCTCTGTGTGTTTTACGTCTGCACCTGACGTGTGTCTTAATCAGACGGGTTGCCTACATACATTGGCAATCGAGGTAAGTTGATTGACGACCCCCCAGGGAGAAAGACAATCCCCATTTAAGGGGGCCTTTCTACCCTGAAGTACCGCAATAGAAGATGGGTGTGGGCCAAATTCTCGCTTAGTGGTCTACGTCGAGGCCTATCTAAGCACCTCTTCAATAGCTCCCCGCGAGACTTTGGGGTAACCACAGCCACCACGAATACTCCCCGAAGGGCCGTACCCAGCGGTCGGGCAAGAAGGCATTCTCCGGCATTCCGATGGGTTGTGTGCATCATCCTGCCAGAGCAATCCAACTTTGGGCAACCTGATCCCCGTGGACACCCTTTAATTTCTTGGCTTGTCGTTCAAACCAGAACTTACACCAAGCTATACAGCTTTGGGTGATCTCATACTGTACGCTTTTCGCTTTTGCCTTCGGACTCTCCACACGTCCCGGACGGCCAAGCCTGACTATCCTTCCTCAAGGAAAATAATGCTTCCAAGGTTGTCGTCGCACAGAACACACACCTATCTGTGCCCCAGCCCACTTGGTATCGCTGGCCATCCTTAGATGACCTCCACCAAGAGAACTTAATAGGGAAAGAAATGCTTCCTTTTATTAAAAAGAAAAGCCCCTTCCGACTAGACCCCTTCCGCTTTCCAATGAGAAAAACCTATTGCTAGGTTATAGATAGAAGCCTTAAACCTTTCTTAGCCATTGACTGTGCGACTCTTAAACTAAAGAGCCATAACGCAGCAGAAAATGTTTCTAGGGAGCACCACGAAGAGGTGAAGGTTTCGGCACTTCTATGGGTGAACCAATTGATCCCATAGTTTCGGTGTGTACAGGCGCCAACCATGGAAATGCATTAAAATTGCATTTTCAACACTCATTACTTCTGTTGTTCGATTTGAAGAAATCAAGTGCCGAAGCCTAGAAACCCACATTCAGAAACTTACGTAGATGGTGCTCCATCACATCCCCATTGTCGGTTTTGCTTTCTACGCTTTGCAAGTGGCGGCACGAATTGACTGAAAATGCCATGTTTTGACCACTTTTTGCAAGAGTTGTTAAGGATACACTGTCGCAACTCGAATGGGAAGTTCTGTCATACACAACATACCCGCCAGACATGATGCCTTCTAAATACCACTTGTTCAGATCGATATAGCGTGGCAGGACTGGCACGTAGCTTCGCACCGTTCAAGAAGTGCGAAAATGGGTCGATGATTGGATTGCTGCCATGTTGTTCTTTCGCCAGGGTATCGCCCTGTTGCCCTACTGAGAGATGGGAAAAAGTTGTAAACAATGATGGGAAATATTTGGCCAACATTTGTCAACAAACGCTTTTTCCAATTGAAATAATGATCAAGACACATGCAATCATCTAATATATCCTTACAGAGCCAAGCAAACAAGTCCTCTTGATATTTAGTTGATGACAAAAATTCGTCGTTGTTAAGCTAGCAACAAGAGGATATATGTCTTCGAAATCGACTGCTTGTTGTTGTTGTTTATTATTATTATTATTATTGTTATTATAAATTTAGCCAGAGAATAAATTCTAAGACTAAAGTCTTAAAGCACTAGCATGTAAGGCTTTCGGCTTTATTTCTATTAATATTATTATTATTATTATTATTATTATTATTATTATTAAAAACTCTATTGCACTTGAGATTTGAACCCACGACCATTGCTAGTCGAGACTCTTGCCTATTGGGGCACTCAGACGGATGTGTAGATAGATATCTTTTGAAGCGAGCCTTGGAATCCATTTTGATTTGAGGACTTTTGATTTATTTGGTTTTGGTACAACTTTACTGGTTGCTTTCAATTATGATAAAATGTCATCAATTTCATTATCTCATTGATTTATTTTCTCGTTTCGCTTTAGTTGTGTCTTAACTTTATTTGTTGCCAAGTAGGTAACTGGATGGATGTTTGTGCAGGCAACACAGATTCATTGTATGAAAATGAAGAAAAGGCGCCAATGACGTAACTACGTTGTCAGTCAGCCATCTATTATGTACTTGACATATCTTGATTTGTGTCCTCATAATTTGAACTTATCTGTCCTCACGTGGTCGTATTTTAACCATTCATTGCTTCTGCTTTGTATGGACAGACTTTATTCAGTTTTGCGACTATTCCTTTTGGATGCTTGTGTCAAACGTCTTGGTTTTGCTACTAAAAGACTAAAAATTGATTTTTTTAACTTTCTCATCCAGTGCCTCTAGGGTCGTGGCATTCCGGATATTTCCAAAACACTTGTCCCATTAACTTCGCTTTTCTCGATTGCGTTTGTATGCAACTCACGAGAGAATCAAATTTTCCAAAGTTTTAGGTAAGAATATCACTCTTTTAGCCAACAACAGCTTACTTCCATTTGTCCAAGGGCCAGGGGGTGAGAATATTTTTTTTAGAATTAAACATGAAAAACACCTTTAGATTAAATTTTGTGAAAAGAATTTGTATTTGTTTCCGAGACGATGTAAGTCTTTAGAGCTTGAACGTATTGAAAACCAGCCAACTTGGGCGCTACAAGTAATTAATAATTCATTTGTGAAGAAAGTTTAATTTAAATTCACTTAGCTCATCAATCCTTGATTTGGATAGGCTTTTAATCGGGGAGGAAAAGCGATCAACGAGAGTACGAAACTTTCATCGGTTCGAAGCACCTATGCATTAACTGCTAACACAGTGAAATAATTTGTGAATAATGGGTATTAATGGGTATGGGGCGTAGCATCAAAACGTGTCCCTTGAATTTGATTCGCGTGTAAAAAAAGTTTAATGCTCTCGACGCCATTTTGACTTGACATTGCTTAAATACTTTGTCCGTCTGTTTGTTGCTTTATTCGGAAATTTATGCGGATAGATTGAACATTCAGCGAAACGTGCTAACGTGTCAATGTGTAATTGACTGGGAGACATGTGACATGAGTCGCTATTACAGCAAGACAAATCAACGTATGGTTTTTCGCCAGTCGTAGAGCATGGGCGCGCGTAGGCGAAAACATGTCTTGACATCAATTGGGTGTGGGATATATGGTCTGGTGCATGTTGCACGGACCAATTTATGCATCCTCGCACTTTCTAAAGCAGATGATCTTGGCACCAGTCATGAACATGATCTAGGAAACTGTTGCATATGGATGATGATAAGGGGCAGCAAAATGATTTCATATCAGTTGAGTGGCCGTGGGGGAGTGGCGTGTCGCATGTATATTTATTTCCAATATAAATTAACTTACGCCAGTCGTGAGAAATTGATGTCTGCAGGAAGGGGAATGTCGCGAGGTTAGTCGATTGCATGACAAATGATCGAGACGCTTGTCGCAAGTGTATTTATCCGTAACGCAAGCGAAGTTACGCCTGTTCTACATGAGAGCTAACGATCGGGCGAATTGTTTGCAACAAAGATAAAGTCTGTTAATGTTTTAGACGAATCCGACTTGAATAAACTCCTCGTGAACAGTTAAGAGAAAGAGATTATTGTTATATCAAAAACCATCCTTGACTAGGATGATCGTCCACCCAATGTTAAGAATGAGTCAGGCGGAAATTTCGCCTGATATGAGTGTAATCTAAGTTCAAATCACAAGAAGATTGCTTACAAACTCGCAATAGACTTACACTATAAGATCCCCCTAAATTTTAAGCGCTTTACTTTCTATCTATCTGGGTAGATTCGGACTTTGGGGCTTGCTTTTTATATCCATCATCGAAGAATGAAGAGTGTATTCATTTTGTTGAAACCTTCACAAAACCCAGAAGGAAGTATAAAGTTAATATAGTCTTGATTCGAATCCGTCCGTCTGTCTGTCGTGGTTACATTCTTTTGGTCGCAAAAAAGCCGACCCGGTCCGGTTCAAATTTGCCAGAAACATTGGATGTTCCGGCATGCGGATTGGTATTGAAATTCGGTCAAATCGGTTACAGGATACCACCATAACACAACGTAACCTGAGACCTCTGACTCTGTTTTTAGCAATAAAAAATATTTGTTTTTTTGCACCTTATTTATAAAACATAGCAGATACAAGGATAAAAATTTGCATTTATATTCCTTGAGCGGGTCGGCCACTCCTACTCAATATTACGCACTATTAATATTTCATTCTTTCATCAAAGTCTTTGAAACCATCAGAAACAAGCTTGGAACATACAATAAGGTCTACATATTGTTGATAAGTAGCAAATCTGAATCGTTTTAAAAATAGTTGTCCGTCTGTCCATACACATCTTTGCTAACATGCTATAGTAGCAAAAGTGAAAATATCTGCTTCACAAACACAATACAAAATTCGACCAAAAAATCAGCCACGCGAACCTAATGTTGTAGAGTACGAAAATTTAGGGTTTAATCTTTTTCCACCGATCACCGAAGGTTTATATTCGTTTTGTCGAAACGTTTGTAATGCTTAGAAGATAGGTTCAGAGACCCCAAAAAAGTACATATATTCTTGATCAGCATCAAATTCTGTCTGTCTGACTGTCTGTCCGTCTGCGCAATGTCTGTTGTACACATTTTCATGGCCGCAAAAATGAAGTTCAAAGTTAGTAAAAACATTGGAAGATTGATTTTTTGATCATTACTCATAAAATGAGTAAATGTGCAAAAATTTGAATGCGTGTTCTATGGGCATGGCTGTGGAGTAAAATACTTAGTAAAATGGAAAAAAAATTGCATATGCCTTTGAATTTAGAATGCGTTTAAGCATGGCAGCCTGCTCATGTGTCCGTCTGTCAGTCTGGCCAAAAATGTAGTATCAATGGCAAACATTCGCTCGTTCGCAAAAATGAAGATATCGCTTAAAAATTTGCAAAAGAATGTGAAAATGAGCCAAAACGATTAAAGGCCACACCGCCGAAGCCCACACGCTTCTGTAACAAAAACTTCGAATACCTTTGCTTGTCGTGTTTTCTGCTTGTTAGTCAGCCAGCACCGCTTTTTTGTTCTGAATATAGAAAAACTGAACCGTGCCCAGTCAATACTATAGAGTATGAAAATTTCGTTCTTTCCATTTTTTTAGCGCTTTTCGGGATAACGGTGATGGGTATAAGATCGAATATGATTTTCTTATTTCTCGCATTTGTTATCTCTTTGTTTTTTTTAACCTTAATTTGAACAGAAAGTAAATTTAAAATAAGATTATGGAAATACCTATAAGGAAGTGTTATTACCGGAATAAAAAGTTTATCGCGAAAACTAGTTCTGTATACTAATTTGGATATGCTCTGCACTACAAAAAACAAGAAGAAAAAAGCCAAATAAGAGAAAGCCAATGAATGCATTAAACGAAAGTATCCGTATGTAGGTCCTGTATCTTAATCCTTGCTCATTGATATCATTGATACTTTATTTCTCAACGTTATCATCAACGTCATCATCAAATATAATTATCATAAATATGAAATTTATACTCATGCACGTAGAACGCTGACTACATTCGTATTCATATTTCATTGTATTTGGTTTATAATTGAATTAAATTTGACTCAATCAAGAGATCCTTAATATTCATATCACAACAACGGTAAATCGGTTTAGGAAATTGTGTTAACACTTTTACTTAAACAAAGGAAAACACGCATGCACGTACTAAACGCAAACGCACACACACACACACACACACACACACACGCATCCACACACAATTTTACATTAACATACACTTGTACATAGTGGCGACTACATTTGTCTATATACATCTATCTATAAATATATATGGATTGATAGAGTAAAACTTGAAAGGATACACAAGTCATAATGTTTAACAGGGAAAGAGTGGAAAAATGAATAAAAAAAAAAAAAAAGATTCATAAAAATTAACTGGTGAAAATTCAAACATATGACGTTAATCCCGGCGGCATTAAACCGCAGTTGGTGTTTAACGGATTCCATGTGCGTGTGTATGTGTATGTGTGTGTTTACACATTCACTTGCTTGCTATCAAAACTACCAACAACATAAAGTGGATGGAATTGGTTGGCATATATGTGCTTTGTACAGAACATAAAATAAACTATAAATTAAATAAGTATCTGACTGACTGACTGATTGACTGACTGACTGAGTGACTGACTAAATGACGGCCCGACTGGAGTTAAGTGCCGGGCCACATTTGAATTGAAATCACTGTACAAATCAAATTAGGGTGTGATGAGAAAACAATTGTCCCTCGAGACAAATTTTTCGCAAAAAAAAAAGTAAAGAGAAGAGAAAAACTTTTTTTTCTTTTTCTTTGTTTGCAGATTGATGTCGGTAAGTGATGTGCTTGCCCTTAATGGTGTCCTAATTGAATGAGTACATACGAGAATATATTTATAAATATATATATGTATATGTATAACAACATTAACAAATATAACTTTTATGCTATACTGCGGGAAAAAGTGGTGGAAATTATGCTAAATATGAAATAGTTCTGCTATAGCAGATATTTACTTAGCGAAGGGCGACACCAGAGTCGTTACAGTAATAAAATTCAAATTAACTAAATTTGTCTATACGGCTACATGAGTCCGTGTGTGTGTGTGTGTGTGTGTGTGTTTGGATATTGTATGTATATATATATGTCGCATTTTAATAGAATTTTTTTAAATTCATTTTTCTTTTCTTGTTTTTTTTTTTTTTTTCATTTCTGTTGCCTTCTGCAGATATGCCAAATCCAACGAGATTATGTTGTACACCGCCCCAAAATCGCTTGATACCTTGGAATCATCATGCAGCTGCGTCAAATGCAAACAATACAGAATCAAATGGCGGCGGTGGCGGCGAACCAACTTGCCTGGCAGTGCCACGTTCCAAAAATCAAAATCTCGGTCTCATATGTGTGGTGTGCGGTGATACCAGTTCCGGTAAACATTACGGTATTTTAGCTTGCAATGGCTGCTCCGGTTTCTTCAAACGCAGCGTTCGCCGTAAACTTATTTACAGGTTGGTATAAACAAAAAACAAGAAGAAGAAGAAGAAGAAGAAGAAGAAGAGAAATTTAGAGAGTGCGCTAACACTTAAGAAAATTAAATTTTTTTCTTTTCCATGCATTTAATTGTCACTTAATGGCGGGTATCGTGCTTGTGTTAAATGCCGTCATTTTTTTGCATTATTTTTAATAAAATGGATTAGGAATTATGAGCGCAACGACACGTGATGGAATGCATTACGTGAATTATTTTGTATTATGAGTAAGAAGTTTTTAATGTTCAAAGTTTTTTGTTGCAAGGAGTTTGTAAGGAAAAGTTTTGAATTTTTAAAATGATTTACATTTTATTTTCATGCTCTTGGCTTGGAAGAATCTGATAAGAAGAGAATGCGATGAGATTTCCCCTGAATTCTTTTCATATTTAACATATATGCAAAACGATGGAATAGAAAATATTTCCCATTATGCAATCTACCTCACCTGGCGTGCAAGGGTGTATTAAGTTTGTACGGACGTATGCAGCGCTTGGGAGGATTTGAGATAGGCTCAAATTTTATGCTACGTATGGACTTAGAGTCGCTTTCAGAAGTTTACCTGCTCATCCGTCCGTCCGTCCGTCTCGCCGTCTGACCGTCTGTTCGTTTTGCTTTCTTTTGTTCAACTCACAATTCGTAATACGTGAGATATTTTGCTGACATTTAGTAGATCGACTTGTTTTGGCCCGAGGACGAACACTATTGAAAACGGTTTGGGTTGCACCACTTTCTCGGTCACTTCCCTTATAGTACCTTATTTTGAAAAGTTGTTATATGAATGATTGCATTGAGGGAAGTAATCTACGGTATTTAGTAGTGGCCCACGTCCCATTACGGTGTTCTTCCTTCTTGTATTTAATATATTGAAGACATGTATATTCATTTTTAAAACAATCGAATAAAAAACTTTTTCATTATGCAATTCCATCTCATTCTCTATGATATTTTGTGTCAATCTTAGAATCAGAGCTTAGTGGGATACATGGAATTCTTCCAAAAACTTTAAAAATACTTTTACCTTGTGTTCGCACAATATTTGAAGTACAGATAATCAATCGGTAGATTATTGACTATTGAGTCTTGTTTAAAAAAAATGACCATTGGTCGACATCTATTTTAATTACACCTGTAAGACGTTTCTTCATAACTGAGGCTTCTATTCTATGTACGTCTTGCTTTGCTAACTAAATGTATTAGATAGTTGGCCGTAATGGAATAGTGCAGTAAAGCCGTTAACTTTTGATATTGTGCTTTGAAAAAGCCTACTGTCCTGCCGCCGGCATAACGTTCGTGTTAAGCAATTAATTAGACTGCGTGTCATGTTAAGATAAAATTCAGAGGAATTGCTTGTTAATAATGTCCTTGTGCTCAAAGTAAGTGAGGACGCTGATGGATATCGTCCGATGAAAATCGCCACTTTGACCGGTAAAGTATAAAACTAAAGGTGTGGTTACAACATTTGATGGTTCGACCATAAGTTAGCTTAAAAGCACTATAACTAATGATGACATTTTTGTTAATCATTGCGATCGTTCCCACTCCTCCTTCTTTTATCGTTCTTATTGCCCAATATACCCAGAAGTACTGAAGACATGGTTTTATCAGAAAAACTTCAAGAGATTGTCGATGGGTTTGATTTTTGGTAAAAAAAATCACAAAAATATTCGTTCACGCATTATTTGTTTTCAGAGAAGCTATTTTTACAAATTTATTAAGCTATCGATGTAATCGGAAGATTATCGTACTTTCGCAGTTCGCCTTAATTACGCAATTCCTAGTATTTCTGGTTGCAACTACAATTGTTCTGAGGGTTTAGTCTTCTTGAAAGGAAGTTTCTTTCTTGAGACCGCGTAGCACTGGGATGTATGTCTCATATATATAGGACTGAACAAGACAATATGCCCCATTGGGTTCTCTGGCAGCATTCTTCCCTATTGTCCAGCAACAGGAGAAGGTACACAAACGTAGATTCCCGAGATTCACTGCCAATGGAACGTGAGAGTCTTTAGTTTATTAGCAGATTCATGAAATCTGTGAGGCGTCGTTGAGGGTTTGCGGACAGTTATGAGTTTCCTCAGACGAATCTCTCAGATTTGGCTTGAATGAACGTTTTCTGTATTCCTGTATGGCTGCATGCTTCGCGTCCTCGAATATTTCGAACTTCTATTGTTAGTCTAACCTCAACCTAGGATCCTTTAAAATAGAAGTGTACAAACTACAATATGGACAGTATTATGCTCCCAATGGTAAAGAAGCAGAATAAGTCGTTTAAATCTTCGATTCTTTTAAATTGTTTTTATATATAGCGATTATAAAAACTCTTTGAGAACTCTTCGATGTTCCGAAAGTGTTATTATAATTTAGCCCAAGAATTCATTCTAACACTGAACCTAAACTTAAATGCTAGCGCTTTAAGACCATCGGCTTTATTAAAAACTCCACTGCACTTGAGATTTGAATCGACGACCATTGACCTGTTAGTCGAGTCCCTTCGCCTGCTTGTTCACTCAGTCGGACTCTTCCGTAAGTAAATGTAAATAAAACACACTTCTGAGTAGAATTTGGATCAAATTTTTTTTTCAATACATTGCTCGGCTCTTGCTAACACAATTCATAGACTAAACGATAAATACGATTCATACATAGTTACAAAGCGTTATATAGAAATTGTTAAAACTTATTACGAAAACAGCGCGTTTACGTTTCGTGCGTGCGGGATGAAGCCCATATGTGGTTAGATGACTTCGTAAATATGGCTTATCGTTCCTTTGATGTAAAGAAAATACACCTGAAATTCCTAAAGGACTCTTGCATATACGACAATAACTTTTGGGTGCGGTTGGTGGGCTAAAAATGTCATCTTTGCACACGAAAATAGCATCGCAATTACCCTGAATGCAGAACGCTACGGAAACGTGATTACTGATCTTTTGCGGAATGAATTCGATGACTTCACTTTGGGCAATATGTGGTTTTAGCATCTCGCCACATCTCGTAGCACCGTTACGAGAAAAGTTAAATATCCCTGTAATCTGCAAAAATGCCTACGTGGGCTTTCCATAAAAATCTTGTGATATAAGTCTCTTGGGCATTTTACGTTGAGTTGATGCTGGAGCATTGGCTTACTGCAGAAACTGCGAACGCTCAACGATCTTATTCATCATCAATAACCGTGCTACGGGTAAAATGAGCGCAGATTTATGTTGAAAAGTGGGAAAAATTGAATTTCTACAAAAGACCAGGGAATGTGACTTACATGACATTATCTTTAAATAACAATGACATGACGCAATATTCAAAATAAAACAAAATTGATGTCAATATCTTTTACCATTTAGTTTATGTTTCAAATTAAAAAAGAAAACAGTTATCTGATCACCGCACACATGTAACAGGTAATGTCAACAAATTGAAGTTTTAATATTTGTATCTGACAAGGCTTACGTATGTAGGGAAGTGATAGAATATCAAGAAAACATTATTAAGTTCCATTCTCGATTACATAAGAAGTGGAGGTATACAGAGGACAAAAGTTTTATTTCTTCAATTTCCCATTCAATACATCGCCATCGTTATTATCAGAATTTGTTTGACTCCTTGAAATAGATTCTTGGGCTAAAGTAAGTTTAAGGTATTGTTACGAAAATTTCACATTTGATAAAGTGAGTCCGCATTAGGTCCACTAACCGATTTTCTAAGGACTTAAATCCTTAAAACGAAGACATCAAATATAGATTCGTGATGGTTTACATGCGGACGCAGCTGCCGACTCGCGGAAAAATTACCAACAAGTCGCAGAACATTTCCCAGATAAAAAGGGATTAGCATCGAAATGTCACAATGAATTTTCGCGGAGCGGGCACGCGGAAAGCAAAGTCAATTGAGCCAAGAGAGCAGGACAAGAACAGAAGAAGCATTAAAACATTGTGAATACAAGTTTTTGTATATAATCTGTATGTAGATCTCCTAGAAATTATAAATAAAATCTGTGGCCAGCAAAAAACTCGCAATTGAGTGATACGAACCTACTCGTGAAACAAGTAAAAACACTGTACTAGACAACAATACATCCTACGTTACACACCGTATGGTAGTTTGTTTATTGCGGTTGCACATATAACGACTGTTCGAAGTCAGACTTTATATGGGGAGTGTGTAAATAGGTGTTCCGATTCGCAACATTTTCAATAGGGTTCGTCCTTGAGCCGATACATTGGCGTGTATCATTTTCGTCAAAATACCTCCAAAAGTTGGGACCTACAGGCTGAACACAAGACAACAAAAGAAAACAAAAAAGCAGACGGACCGACAGACAAGCTAAGATTGATGCAAACAAGGTACATACAACAACAGTTGAGTCTTGTTCAAGCCCTTTTGGGTATTGCCTACATCCACACAATCTTAATACACCCTTGCACGATAAGTGGTGTAGGGTATAACAAAAGCAGCAGTTGGATAGAAAAATTAGATTTGACGTTGCCCTAAATATATTTAGGGATCTAATAGCTGGTCTTGCTCAACTATAACGGTCTTATTTCTTGCTAATTCGTCGACGATAATGTTATACAATTTTTTCAACTACCACAACGAGACTCATCGATTTATTGCATCGACTTATACTTTAATCGAAGAGAATTTATTAAATTTTATTCCATATAAAGATTATTGTTTATCGCGCTGCGTGTAATTCAATGAATTGCGTTTAAATAAAAATCATTATATCAAAAACAAAAGAGAAACAAAATATGTTAAGCTTAACAACAAGAGATGAGGTTAACTTTCTGTCGCCAAATGAAAAACGAAAAAAAAGAAGAAGAAGAAGAAGAAGACCACGAAATTCAATGGATTTCTGTAAAAGCAGCTACGCCAGTGTAAATCGTCTTAAGCAGAACAGCAGCACAAGTAAAACTTTTTTCATTACACGCAAACACGTACACATAAACAAATTTATGATATAAAGTAAAATAAACATTTTTTTTTTTTTATATACAAATGGGGGTGAAAGGAATTGAAATTCTCATTTGTCAAGAATAAAATAAACTTTTCTTGTTGTAGGTAGTTGCTGCTGCTACTGCTGCTGCTGGTGCTGCGGCTTGTGATTGTTGTTGTTGCTCTGTTTCACAAATACCTTTATATGCCCTCATAACGCACCATCCAACCAGTCAGACAAATAAATAAATATCAAGTGATGGCATATAATCGAATTCTTTTACATAAGTTTGTGTGTGCGTAAATGTGTGTATGTGTGCATTATTTCTGTGACCGAATAGACAATCAAATCAAAACAAGTTTACTCATGAAACACGTTCCAACAGTATATGATGTGCTCGAGATTATGGATAATTTTTCTTTTCACTTTTTGTTTTTTTTTTTGTATCATTTTTCTTTTCATTTCATCATTCTATCCTATCCTATCCTATCCTATTCTATCCGTTTTGCACCCTCCAATTCTAGCTCGTTCGCCATCATCATTCCAAATCAAATCTAACGTGATTTACGAAATTTAATGCGGACGGTCACATTTGGCCAAGTGCATGAAGCAGTTAAGCTTCATGCCAGTCCCTGGGGTAAAGAAAGGATAATTTCATAAAACATTTTTTGACATTTGCGATTTAAATAACAGCCATAAGCTTTAGCAGCAACGTATTATAAAATAATATTTTGATGGCAAATTCTTAAATGTTGTACGTCGCGTTTTACTTTTCGTTTACATTGCTTTGGGTTCATTTTTCACATGCAATTTGGGACATATTTTTTTTGCTTTTCACATATCCTTATAAGTGGCAAACGTTCACTTCTTGTCCACATTTAACATTTGATATAATTTTTTTTTTATTATTAACTTATGCGTAATTTGTCGAGTAATTGCCATTTAAGATAAAATTAATTAGAGTAACATAGTTAACCTAAGCTAAGGTTTTTGCACTGGACGGCAATTGTCCGATAATATTATTTGCTTTGCGAGCAGTAGTCGAATACGTGGAAAAAGTTGGGCAATAACAAATTCAAAGCATCGCATGACATCCCTGCCATGCCTTGCTCAAAGCAACTTGAATAGTTCCTTGTCTTCTTTTAGTTTAAATAGAACGGTTCTATATAGAAAGACGGAGGTGACATCAATAAAGTATTTGGGAGCAGTATATTTTCATTGAGTAGGAGAGATGACAACCGTATGCCTTGTCAGGATGGTCGAAATTTTAAAAATGCACGCCACAGAGAATTTGCAACTAAATTTAATCTACCGACGTAGAGGATTAGGAGATGAAAGACTCACATTGCCACTCGTGCCCATGGGATAACTTCTCAGGCAAGTAATGAGTAGCCGAGTAGGTAAGAATCGCGACTGGCCAGTCGACCAGTCGAGTTCGCTGATTCTAATCTCAAGTGCGCTAGAGTTTACTTTGATCCTTCAAGAATCTACTTAAGGGGAACGATTGTAACCGTTTACACGTCACAGAGGGTTTCCCTTATTCCAGCTGGAGCGGTAGCCAATCAATGGATCGGATTCGACTGGTGCGACTGAATCTAGTCCATCAAAGTGAAGGCGTGTAATGAGCTTTCTCGACGAAAAAAGCCTATATAAGACAACACAATGTCATTACCATGGGGAAGAAAAAAAAGTCCGCTGTAGATATGCATTGATAACAAAGTATCGAAAATTGGGTTGGGAAGCATGAATGGCGTCTTTTTTTCATTCATTCAGAGACAATGTATTGCTAGTCCTTACCTCTTGTAGTGATGATGTAGCAGTGGTAAATGGCCTGGAAAGCATGACAGGCGTCTTTTTTTATTGAGCGGTGGGGCAAGCACGCTGCGTCTTACCAGAGATATTCTGCCGCAAAGTGTATTATGTAGAATTTTGTTGTGGCTGTAGTTGCAACTTGGTCTTAAAGCCCTGATAGATGCACAAAGAGCCTTCCCAAGAAAGGTACATAATTTAGGAAGACTTCGTCTTGATTTGAATCATCAGACTGATCATATATGACGGAGGTATTTTATTTTGCTGACTAACAGGTGCTGGAGTCAGAGAAAACGTTCTGTCTCCAAGAGTCAATGGGTAATCTCTCTCTCCTATGTTTACTCCGCTCTCTCTCTCTAGCCTTCATAGGCGGGTGTCCGTATTAACATTCTCGATAGATGCAAGATGATAGCAAGATCACAGGCAGGAGAGTCCAGGAGGAATTCATTTTATATTTGTTTGTCGTTCTATTCATCCCTTTCTGAGCAGGAGGAAAATGTTTTGTCGCTAGTTTCCTTTTGCGTATTTAGTGAAAACAAAATTTATGCTTCGCCTATGATGAGTCCTTTGACAATAACGATGATGTTCCTGATGGTTCATTGAAGTGATGAGTTTTAATTTCTGTTCAAGTGGAATTTTCGCTTTTGTTGTTAGTATTTTTGTGATGGTGAAGATGGTGAATGCATGTTATACACGTATACGTTGACGGTTGGGCTCACGCACCCAGGCGCACATTCGCTCATATAGTTAAAGAAAAATCGCATTACGAAGCTGAACAATGATTGCCGTATAGAAATCACAAATGTTGCAATTTTTTTTTTTGCTATCTTTCTTTTGCTATTAGAATTATTGTTGGCATTGTTGCTGGCTAGTGCTGCTGCTAATTCCTGATGGTAGAAAATAATTGAATATCGAGCATTTGTATGTGTGTGTATGATGTGCTTAAGGATAATTGAATTTCACGAATTCTTCTAATAATGCAGATAAATTTTTCATGTCTTTTATGCTCTCGTTGCAGATGTCAAGCCGGCACTGGCCGTTGTGTTGTTGATAAAGCTCATCGCAATCAATGTCAGGCGTGTCGTCTCAAGAAGTGCCTTCAAATGGGAATGAACAAGGACGGTAAGTGTATATAGACCGCATATATATATTTATGCGTTTAAAAAAAAAAAAAAAAGCTCAATCAACCGATATTTGTTTGCATAGTTGCTCTCGTAACTCTTGCTACAGTTGCCGACGCATTTCACGGCAGGTTGTAAAAAGAGAGACTGAAGCAAATCGAGTTAATGAAGTGCATAATGAAGTGGAGCTTGCTTTTAATTGTTGGCCTAAAAAAAAAAAAAACACGGGCACGTGCCTCCGAATGGTGCTTCATTGTTGGAAAATATCTCTTTTTTTTGTTATTTGTTGTTTGTTGCTGTTGTTGTTGTTGCTGCTGTTTTTGTTGTTCTCATTAAATATTGCTGTTCATAAATGAAAGAAAAGCCACAGGATAATGACACATTTTGATGTGAATAAACAAAATCATAACCAACGACCGCACAAAGCAAACCGCAGTGTTCTTTGCAACCCTTTCGCAACAACTATTTAAATATTCATACGTTTCACTCGTTATGATACTTTTATTTACCTACGCGTTTACCTTTTTATTCACTTATTTATTTTTCCTTCCATTTTCTCGGAATCTACTGTTTCCTGAAGTTTGGTTGCACAAGATATTGCCTGTCACACAGAGAGATAGATGCGAATATGAGAGTTGTTTATGTCTATTCGATTGTTTATTCAATTGAAAATATTTGTGCATATATTGCGGGTGTGTTTTCCTACAGAATGAAGAAATTGTGTTTAACTAAAAGATAATCTCTTCGGTCGCTTGAGTTGAGAAAACGCTTCCATCAAATTGTAAATATGATGCGTAGGTGTGTGCACATGACAGGGCATGACGTTATGCATTCGATTCAATCAAAAGCATGTTGAGATTAATTCCTTCTTGTCGGCCATCCCGCCTCGTATGCCTCCTTTATCTCCTATAGCTCGTCCTTCAATTTCAGTTTCATTTCTGGTTTTCTTCTTGCTTCTCCCTTCATATGCATTTAGCGCAGTTTATGTCTTTTTCCGCAATCATCACTGTTTAGCGATTTTTCTTCTTTTTTCTTTTTGAACACCAAAACATGTTTGCTTCACTGTATAGGGAACAATTTAGTAAATTTTGCATGGAAAAGTAATGCTTCTCTACATAATGTCGCCTAACACTCTGTTTACGGAATTCACTTGCACGACGTATTACATTTGATGCCTTGTCGCTTTAGCGGAAGTGGAAAAAAAATTAAGCTTACCAAGAATACAAGCGCTCCTCTTCCTCTTAGTACCCGATGTAATTAGATCTGAAACGGAGGTGCATTTTAGGTATCAGTTTCTCTCTAAAGTGGATAAATGGCATCATAGATTCGTCGGCCTTGCCCATCGGAATTGACTTTAACGTTCGTAGCTGTCCAACGTAGAGGTCTTGGTATTTAAAATTGAGTCGATGTAAATCTAATTATGAAATATTTAATCGAGCTTAGGATTTTATGCAAAAACTTGAATGACTTTTTTAGTCTTGTGTTCCCATCAGACTCGGCAAAGCTTACTGCTGCCACACCTAAGAAGTACAATAATTTTTTAGTCCTGTGCTCCCATCAGGCTCGGCAAAGCTTACTGCTGCCTCGAATTTATTCGAATTTAAAGTCAATGAGACGTGAGATGTCAAATTTAATTCGCCACGCTAAGGCTAAGGCTAGTTCGAGTCGGCTTATCTCCATGCCTATTACCGATGTGCAAGTCTGGCTTGTACGGGTGTACATCATTTTTTTTTGTTTCTTTCATTCTTCTGCTAAGACAAACTTACGCTTAATTGCTACTAAGTTAAATTGCGCTCGTCAGGACTTACCTTAGGTTAATCCAATGTATCGAGAAAGTGTTTTACCTAAT
The DNA here is from genome assembly GCA_001077435.1 of Glossina morsitans morsitans. Taxonomy (NCBI): domain Eukaryota; kingdom Metazoa; phylum Arthropoda; class Insecta; order Diptera; family Glossinidae; genus Glossina; species Glossina morsitans. The sequence goes on along the minus strand of CCAG010018986.1, from coordinate 77,710 downwards.
TTAGCGGCAATTCAAAGTGCAGCAAAAAAAATGAAAATGAATTCTTCCCTCGAGCCAAGTTGAACTTGAATCACTTTTTCAGACTTAGAATGAGAAAATTCTCTTCTGAGGCCACTTTTGCTTGGTCGGCTGTTTAAGCGCTGCACGAACTAATACGTTGTCGTGCTAGAAGAGCGGCTTTTTTTTTGCCAAACATGGCTCCTTTTTCTTGTTTTCATCATTGACCGCTGCGTTAATTCCGCATTACACTCGGCGTTGATTGCTTTTCCTTTTCAAACCAAGTAATGGAAATTATCATCGTATCGAACCGTTTTCACGCTCTTTGGAGCCACTGCTCCTCTTTCAGTCCATTGCTTTGATTCCTGAAATAATGAATACACATTTCATTCAAGATTAGGAATCGATGGGAAAAACGTGGCTTTATTGCCATGAAACATCGGCGCAAAAAACATTCCCATGAGTTTTTTTTCACGTACAAAATTTTCATTCAGTGTGCGTTGTGTGGCATATTTTTGAATTCCTAACGTGTGTTTGCTAACGTGTGAGCTTCCAATCGACGATGATGATCGAATATAATTTTGTCAATATTTTCGAGCCCACTTCTTCCACGGCCAATGCAACGTTCGGTGGTGACCCCCACACGAAGTGCGAAATTATTGTCGTAGGTTCCTGGGGGTCCTTAGTTCTAGTACAAGCGGTAGCTGTCCAACAAATAGTATAATAATCGCTTTACGAGGTGTATTCAAAGAAAAGGTGACTTTTCAAATTTCCTGCCCTACGTATATTCGGTTTTTAATTCTTTTCTCCTTATATTGGTAGACATATCCCCAACATATGACATTGACATTATCGGCCATTTTGCATTTTTAGATTGTTTCGGACAGATGTAAAGAATGTTAGACGTGATTTGGTGAGTTTGGCGATTTTTTGCTATCGAAAAAACGTATCAAAGAACTTGCATTAAATTCCGTGCGAAAAATAAAATGAAGTGCTCCAACTTACCTCAAATGTTGACTGCGGCATTTGGTGCGACTACTTTGAGCAAAGAAAATATTTATAAGTAGTACAAGCTCTTCACAGAAGGTTCGCCATGGACGCGCCAGCACGTCGGCTATCAATGAAAATGCTGAAGCAGTGAAGTAGCAGGGTTATGAAGAATTATCGAATCACTATTAGAGAAATTGCCGAGGGCTTGAAATGGGGAGATATTGTACTACAATAATGCGCCAGCACGCACATCATGGTTTGTTTTTGGCCAAGACAAGGCCACAATGATGCCTCAGTCGTCGTATTCATCGAACTTGGCAACCTATGACTTGTTCTTCTTCCCGAAACTAAAGAGAGCCGTGAAAAGATGGAGTTTTGCCACAATTGAGGAGATAAGGAGCGGATCGCTGAAAGAGCTCAGGGCCAACAAATATTTTTCGAGCAAAATAAAAAGTCGCTTTTTTCGAACACACATCGTATATTTAAAAGCCTAAGCTCTACGAAGTTGACCCTTTCGACCGCAAAGCCAAGTAGTTACAAAGCGTCAATACCAAGCTGGTATACTCGGTAAACCATACTTTAATTATTGTTAGTACTGTGTAGTGAGAGTGCCGCAACACATGAAAATCACTGATCGGCCACACATCACCGTTGCTGCGATCACTCGCCGTCCCCCTTACCCCACTTCTTCGTGACCATCTACGTCTTACACATATAGGCGACATCTCCCGAATGATTGGTTGGCTAAAAAAAAAGCAGAAAACAAAAGTAATATTTTCCAAATAATAGCCGTTATCTATACGTCAAATGGAGTTCCGCTGGTCAAGTCGTTTTCCGCTTTGTTGAAAATCCACAAAAACACAGAATCTCTCTGCAGAATCTCCTTAAGGTAGTTCACAATGCATCGGTTTTTGGAAATCATGAAAATTCATGAAATTATTCGCGGGCTAATGTTCGCGAATAAAATTTGAAAGTTTTTGATGTTCGCGATTAAATGTGTTAGATACAGGGACCATTGAGGTACATTTCAACCAACAGAGCTAGAATTAACCTAACTTAGGTAATGGTTAATTAGGTTAATGTTTGCCAATACGCGATGCAAGCAAAGCAAACATGGATCATGCGATGAGACGCTCTCTGTACGCGTAATTAAAGAACAACCAGAGTCCAATTTTTTGGGGATTATGTCAGAGTGAACCTATGAGTGCTATGGCTCCGGGTAGCAATAGATTCAGAGTACCTTTGGCCATTAAAAGCTCTATAAATGATAAAATTAACCCAAGATTTTGACAGAGAAAGCTTAACGTCTAACCTAGATTCCATTGCAGATATTATTCGAGGCGTATTCCTTTTCGGCCCATCAAAGGCCATTCAAACGGATAAAGTTTTCAATAATTTTTTTCTAACTCGAAGAACGTCATCATTCCGTTAAGAGCATTTCAAGTTTTATGCTTTAAAATAAAACTGAAAGGAAATTGCTTTTTAGTAATAGCAGCATAGAGGTGTTTAGGTGAAAAATGCCTTGAAGGCGCTCATCGAAATGACGTTCATTTATACATGTTTTACGTTGACTTTGATCTTCCTTTGGAGATTGTGTTGTATGCTATGCGAATCGCGGATATGCGGATATGCAAAACACATGAGTAAACCAAAAAGTGAACGTGTGTTCTATTATTTGTTTTTGTAATTACAGCGGTACAAAATGAACGTCAGCCTCGTAACACGGCCACTATACGACCGGAGACCCTGCGGGAGATGGAGCATGGACGTGCCCTACGAGAAGCAGCTGTAGCCGTGGGAGTTTTTGGGTAAGTTACTCATTTTCATGAACTTTGCCGCAAACGAATTTCATTAACAAGCCTGTCTTTTTCACAACAACACAATCAAAATCAAAAACAACGGCAACTACAACAACAACGGCAATAATAACAACAATAACAACAACAACAATAATAACGTCTACGATATAAAACTATTGTAACGCCTTTTATTGTAACAATAATGAACGTGTTATGCGTAGACCACCGGTTTTATTGTCACCACCATGTTACGGACCAGCTCTACTGCCGCCACCATGTAAGTATTACTGCTTGTGGTTGTTTTTGTCATTGCTCGCGCGCGCACTGATGAGATTCATAGACAGTGACAAGTTCTATGGTGTGACGTGCATTTGCTTAGCGCAAGCAAGCAAGCAATTTAATTATCGCATTCACACGTTCACACTTTTGCACGGACATACATAGTGCACAGGCAAATTCTTACAACGATTTTGGTTTTTTAGCACTTTCAGCGTTGCCGACGGGACGTCTATTACATCACAATCACTTGGCCGCCACTTCCATGCAATTAACATCGTCTATGAATAGTAATAATAATAACAACAGTGCTACAGGAAACTTTAATGTATTTAGTCATAATATATACAGCAACAACAACAACAACAACAACAACAGTAGCAACAACAATAACAACAACATCAAAGAGAAAAGATACGGCTTAACAGTGGATTTATCTAGCGGTACAATGTCCACCACATCATCGAATTCTTCCAGCAGCAATTCGATAGATCCCTGTTCACCGCCACCAGAGAACGGTAAGTAAGTTGCATTTGAAGAGTGAGAGAGAGAGAGCAACTAAATGCAACATGTTTTGCTCTCTAAACATTTAACAGCATTAGCTAAAAATGCAATTAGTGGCAGTGTCTCGTCGATTAGCTCATCAAGTCCTCCACCGGATAACGATAATGACGGTAAATAGAGCGAATCATTTAAATGTGTTTCATTTTATATATCGCTTTAATTCAAAGACGATTCCATTGATGTGACCAACGAGGATGAGACACCAACTAATGGGGAGAAATCACCACAATTTGATTTCGCTCAGATAATGTCTCCGAACTTGTATGTGCATCAGCAGGAAACTGTCTATGAGACAAGTGCTCGTTTGCTCTTTATGGCTGTGAAATGGGCGAAAAATTTACCCAGTTTTGCTAGTTTATCCTTTCGCGATCAGGTCAGTTTGTTTCATCACGTATATCTTCTTCTTTATATGACTTACTTTTATGAATTTTAGGTTATATTATTGGAAGAATCTTGGTCCGAATTGTTTCTCTTAAATGCTATACAATGGTGCATACCCTTGGATGCGAGCAATTGCCCTTTGTTCTCGGTAGCGGAACATTGTAATAATCATGATATTAACACAAATGGATCCAATAAAAATTGCATGACCAAGGAGGAGGTAAGTCAAAAGAAGAAATTTGCAAAGGCCACAGGATTGGCTTTAGGAGCTTTTACACTGAAGACCAATCGGCACGTTGAGAACTGATTGACAAATTAATTGAACGAAATCCGAGGAATGTTGGGCGGAAATGCTCATCAGCGCAATGAATGAAGCATATTTATTCTTAAGCATTCTGAGGTTGTGAACTTTCAATTTGATGCAAGTCCGTCCTTTTGTACGTTTCGGAAAACCCTAAATTCGCAAAAGTTGCCTGCGCACAGGCACTTTTCCTTTATAATCCAAATTACTGATCAGAGGCAAAAATCCAAGCATAAATGTGAGACAGGGTATCTAATAACAGGTCAACAAAAAAGTTCGTGGCGTTTAAATAGCTTTAAAAGTATAGTTTTAAAATCTCTCAACTTTGACAACACTCAACATGTCACATTGTAGGGCTTCTGAAAGCCGTTGGTGCATAGAACTTAAAAGAAAATATTGTCAGATTTATTAATCCAGTCGAACGTAGTTGATATATTTGCACCTTCGCTATAGTTTACACTATGACTTCGATCCAGACGATGGTGTTTGGCGGGCTTGCGAAAATGTTTGTGGTAAAGACGCTTCACAAATTCAGGAGCCGACAAATGGTTTGTTCGTTTTATCTCTGGGGAACCGGCAGTATTAACCACACATGCGGCTTGGTCGACCATTTGCTATTTAAGTCCACTTGACTAACTAAATAGATAAGAATTGCCGATAACAAGTTCATGTTCGCAGGCAGACATTTCTTGAGTGGTCGAGTGAACGAAAAAAATTTGGTGAAATTCTTGAAAAAAGTAAGGAAGCCAGGTTTTATCATATAACGTCGCTGTAGAACTATTTCCACAGGGCTGAATACAGGCAGAAGCTTGGCGTTTGGTAACCACGTGTACATTAACAGAAAAAAATGCAGCGAATTTTCAATTCTAACACATCGCTGATGAAGCAAAAGACAAGGAAAACTAAGTAATATACGAGACTGACGTGCGAAAGGGATGAACCTGAGCGAACGGCAATAAGGTTTGGATTGATATCACTTAAGGTAATCTGTTTGGAGCAAAAGCCAGCAAAATGTGCGTCATGAGCCACATCAACCTATTAGACTACAGCCCCTACTGTCAACCAGTAAGTCGATTAAAACTCACAGTCGGCAAGAGGAATACAGAGTTGATTGGACGGAAAGACACTGTCTTTCAGCCAGACAATGCTAAGCTAAACATAACATACGTCTTTAATGACTGGGAAAAAATTGAGAAGGTTTGCTTGGACAGTTTTGAGGCAATCAACGTGCGGTTCAGATTTTAGTCCATACGCCTACCTCTCTACAAATGCAGAGCTCTCTCTTAATAATGCAGAGCTCTCTTCATAATAGGGCTTTAAACTTCGTTTATTACGGTTTGTCAACCGCAAATCCCAGAAGTTCTTCAATGTTGGCATCAGAAAAATGACGAAAACTTATCAGTCAAAGTGGGTGATATTTGGTTTAGTCAAGGAAAATATCGGTTTCTTCAGTGAGAAAACGCCATCAATGTTTAGTTTGATCTAATGTTTGTAAGAGTGATATAATTATTTCAACTGGAATAGTCTTATTAAGTCCATTTACAAAATCTCCTACTAGAAGAAATTATAGAACCGACTTGAATTTTGTTGTATCGGCCGGGCCAGTTTCGATTTTAGATGGTTATGGTTTTCAGACGTGCTCTCCCTAACTTTACAAGGTTCGAAAAGCTTTTTAACAACATCTCACAACAGGGCAAGAATTTCGTAAGGACCGTCCAGTCAATCTTGCAATCAATAGCAGGCACTTTGGGGAGAGAGCTAAGAAAAAAACTGCAAAGCATTTGATTAATTTCGCTCGTGTTAAAGGCCTACAAAGTGAAACATTGTGCCTTCGCCTAATAATAGTATTATGTTGGTTAACCTTTCATCGCAGATTGTAGGCCAAAATATTATGGCTACAATAAGTGCTGTTAACATACTTTCAGGGTTGATCTATAGTCTCCAGCAAAGAACATCTAAGCGTAGAATTAGTCCTCTACTATTTTTCCGGTCGTCGTACGAGCTCCAGTAAAAGATGACTGACTGACGCAATACGAGTCAGCTTTTTCTACTTAGAATCTCCTGCTCATGTCCGACTCCTCTATTTACATTGTAAATTTAGAGAAGTTACAAATGGTATGCTGGCCTACTCCTCATTATTGCCCTAACTATACACACTCCTCGCAAGCGAGAATAGCACTCTGCTAGCTTTGTCTAAGTATACGAATGGATTTGTTTTCCCACTCACCTTTACACCAAGCGAGAAGAGCACTCTACTAGCTTTGCCTAAGTATACGAATGGATTTGTTTTCCCTCTCGCTTTCACTCCGATTGTCTGCTGAGTGTCTGTTATGCGCTTCTATTCTCTTGACTGCCTTGCATTGTTACGCCCGCAATCCGCACAGGAATCCAAACGATGTTTGTACTTTTGACTGCCTTGAACAGAGCAGATCATCGATTGTCAGGAAAAACTCATTAAGAAGACTTTCTACTAATTGGAGATGAAAATTATCGAAAATAAATTTGTTTACATACCAAAGCTTAAATTTTATTTTAAAATAGAGTGGTTTTCATGGAAATACAGGAAAAGCATTTACTGTACAATAAGCGAATAGAAAACATTTTAACCAACTATCAGTTAAGTTTATTTATTAAAAAAAACCTTTTAATCCTCTTCTAATTCACTTTTACCACTAGATGGCGCTGATAAGCTCTACTGAATTATCATTTAAATCATGAGATAACTTTCCCCGGAAACGTCAGCACTTTTTGTTGACGAAGTAGGGAAGCTTCAGATCAATAGTTACTGTCTTTTTGCGACCTCTTTTGGCAACATTTGTGTGTTCATAATCACATGTATTATCGAATCAAATTAAGTTTTAAGAGAGTTTTTTTTCGAATCTCAGGCACTTCATGTGAAGTCATGACCCTTTTCACTCACATTCTTATGATACTATGGATCACTTGTGGTGCAGAGATACATTAAGTTCGTGCGGATTTATGCAACAATCAGAAGGACCTGCGATAGCCTCATCTTTTATTATCACAATCGATTCAGAAAGTGTTTCTGTGTAGTCCGTCCGTCCGTTACGAGTTTGTCTGTCGGCTTGTCCGTCTTGTTTTCTTGTGTTTAACCTACAGGCGGCGATTTTTGAGATATTTTGATAAAATTCGCTACACTAACTGCTTTGGCCCAAAGGACGAACTGAAAATGGTTTGGATAGGATCACCTTCTCGATCACTTCCCATATAACCTTTCATTTTCAAACGTCCTTATATGAACGAAATGAACATAATAGAGCAAAGTGCTATAGGGTATTTAATGCGGATTCCTGGCCCAACTATAATGACTTTACCCGTTTTTGTTTCAATTTTTGATAGTAGTGTCTGATAATTTTTACAGGTTGCGGAATTCCGTGTACTTCCATATTCACGTTTGCTTTCGTTTTGTTTTTACCAGATCTACCACATTGAAGAGTCCGTGCAAACCATACACTGGAAAAGCATTTTTTTTTTGCTTTATCGACTCCATCGCAGTAGGCAGTACAGTCAAAATCCATTCGGGAATGTTCCATTTTCAAAAATATAGGCTCCATTTTGTGCAATTGGATTAAATTTGGCACACATGCGCCCAAGGGACTCTTACTGGTTCCTACTCTGGTCATCATACGTGTCAATGCACAACGAAATATCTGTCCCGGTTAGCGGGGATAATTTGAGAAAGTCAAACAAAATTGAGCCCATTTCACTGGTCCCCCGTTTACCACGTAATTCTATTCTTCATCTTTCTAGAATAATAAAATATTGACAGATTGGATGGACATGACTACTGTAGGACAGTTTGTAAATCAAAAATATAAGTAACAAGCTTCACTTACTTCACGTTAGTATTGAGCAAAATATTCTTCCGCACTTTTTGTCACTGGTTAATAGAATAAAGCCACGTTTCCGACAGAAACCGTACGTTTTTCAGTTAGACAAACAATTTCTTTGAGTGGAATCGCTTTCCACTTAAGCTTCCTTTATGTTTTTTTAATAGGACAATTCTTGATGCTGGATTCCTGTTTTGTTGGCTCATGCCTTTTATGGTCCCGTTCATCGTCCATTCATGGTCAGTAAACTATCTATAATGATCACATCCAATGGCTGTATTAACGGGGCCATTTGCGATGCATAGGGTCCTCTCAAAGTAATTTAACATCAACATCACAGAGACATCACAAGTCAAAAGGAATTTTTTATTTTTGTGGTTTTCGTGGCGTGGCACACTTGCTTTTTAACGAAGTGGACACCGTAGAGTTTCATTCTTATTATTAGAACGGAATACTCAATTTGATATGAGATCACAAAATCTAAGACAAGAAAACACATTGTTTTTTCTTATGACTTGTTACCGATCACAACGCTAGAATACGGCTGTTAGTCTCTTTTATGCGGACTTATTTTCTAAGTAGTGTAGTTTTCGTAACACTGTTACAAAGCAAGTAAGAAGTTTGTAGTCGGGCTAGGCCGACTATTAGACGACCCCATACAATTTCGCCTAATACGCTTACTCACTCGCTTTGGTAACAGTACAACAAGCACATCAGTTACACATCGTTTTCACGCAAAGGCATACTTTCCATGAATGCTCGAGAAATACACCTACCTGGTCCAAATTCGGTAAGGTTGATTGCTGTGGTATGAATTAATTTTCACCATGAAATATTAAAAATTATACCTTTTTACTACGTACGATTTAGTTTTCGTAGGAACAGTTATATGACAGAAGGTTTAAAAAATTGCGCCCGCTGAACCAAATTTTTCATACCAATTTAGAATGTCCAAAAACTATCAAGGAGCGAGTTTTGTCGAGAAATTTGTAAAATTGATATATTTTCCACATAACAACTTTCCAAAATGTCCGATCAAGTGGTCTGTCGGTCAAAACACATCAGTGTACCAAAGTTCGTCAAAATATTTCAAAAATGGCGACCTGTAGCTGTGAACACGAAATGATATGGGCAAACATCAGGCGCGAAGATGGACAGGCAGACAGACAGGCTTAAATCGAATTAATAATAGTGTACTCTAAGTCGCGTAGGGTATAAGAAAACCTTTGCCTACTTTATTAATTTCTCCAACTAGGTACGCCTATTGTATGTCGTGTCAAAAGATAAAACCCACTAAGTATGTTAATTATGTTTTCCATCTGCAAAAATGCAAAAACAAAAAAAGGGCATTTGATGAAATTTGAAAATTTTAAAAATATATTCCGCTTGCTTTAATGCAAATAATGAGCTTCCTTTTCGGATAGATTGTAGAACAACGTAGCCCTTAGTAATGCAAAGTCATTGTATCTAGAATGTAAATTTAATTAGTTTGTCCTCTCAACCGACATTATGAACATTAACCTTTTATAAAAAACTTAGGAATTATGCCTAACTTTTTGACAAGAGATACGTCATCGTGGCCAATGCGTTTATCTGTTTACTTAGCGAAAATATTCTTGTAGCGAAGACATGAACCGTTCTTCTTATTGTGAATGAATAATTAATGTGTCTATGAAATGCTTTTTTCTTTATAGATAGCCTCAGATGTACGAACATTATATGAGATATTTTGCAAATATAAAGCCGTTCTCGTGGATCCAGCCGAGTTTGCCTGTCTGAAAGCTATCGTTTTATTTCGGCCGGAGACAAGAGGTCTAAAAGATCCATCGCAAATAGAGAATTTACAAGATCAAGCCCATGTATGTTTGAAAGATTATGTGAGACAGAAATTTCTTAAATAGAAATGAAATTTTGTTTTTAAAACAATTTTTTTAGGTTATGTTATCACAACATACGAAAGCTCAATTTACAGCTCAGGTAGCACGATTTGGTCGCCTATTGCTAATGTTACCGTTACTGCGTATGATAAATTCTCACAAAATTGAATTAGTTTACTTTCAAAGGACAATTGGAAACACACCTATGGAAAAGGTGTTATGCGATATGTATAAAAATTAATTTAATTAAAACAATTTATATAAAAGAAAAAAATGTGCGAGTAAATTTTTGTGTTTTTTTTAAATTTTGTCAGTTTTATTTGACTTTATTGTTAAAACAATTTTCATGTTTAAAATAGTTTTAAATAAATATAAATTCCTTAATAAAATGTTTTAAATAAATTAAGAAAACTCTAGGGCAAGAGATACACAGAGTTGTATTGCACGAGTAGATAATGAAATATAATGAGAGGTTTACGTTCCTTACACATTTTTTGCTTGATTTAAACTATGTTGTATGCCGGCTAAGCTGATGAGCCGTTTTAAAAATAATAGTAATAAAAAATATGTTCTTACTTTTCTTTATATATTTACATATTTATAAAATATAATAACGATTTGAAATTGAATTTTATTATTCTCAGCTTACACTTTTGAATCTACGTAAGAATGCAGAGCAAAAAGTAAATTTTACGCTCACAAATTGCATTTTATTCAATTGCTCGCTCAACTTATCTTTGTACCGGTTTTATAATAACTAGGACTGCCAGGTCTTATTATTTGTTTATTTTTCGAAGAATTTCTTTTTATTTGCAATCATTAAAATAGGCTCAAAAGAGTTTCTAATACAAATATTGGGCACTGATTAAGTATCTCTCCATAACTTTGAAATATTATGAAATTTACTGTTGCGTTGACGTGGTTGCCGTCTCGTTGTTTTTAGTAGCAAAGTACAATTCCGCTAAAAAACGGAGTGGAAACGAAATGAAAGTATGTGACAAAGGTATGATAGTGTGTTGAGTATGATGCTGTAAAAAGACTTCAGTATGCAAGGAACTGAGTATGATTTAACCCATTCACTGCCAGGCAATTTTAGAGGGTTTTGCCCTGGGTGCCAAGGTTTTATTTTGCAGAAAACATGAAAGTTTACAAAATACAATAACATTAAGTCACTGAAGACCAGTTTAAAAGGAAGCATAAACCGGCGTAAAAGCGTAAGTTACCTTCACGTTCTTTACGATTGTTTGTTATTTTGTTTTTACTACAGTGTGTTTCTCGTGGTTATATATGTTTAAATCGGCATAAGCAACAACAAAAAACAAAAAACTGTAATAAGAAAATTTCTTGTTTTTAAACAACAAATCGTTTGGGTTGTAACAGCAAATGTTTCTTCTTTTTTTTTTTTATTGAAAATATCTTAAAGTGCATGAAAATTGACACAAATAATTTTCAAAAAAATTATAATGAGCGTTTAAAAATACACCGGAATATATGTTTGAAGATGTGCAAATACAAATGTAGACAGTGCAGTGCGTAAATGCTTGCATGTGTGTATTTAAAAAGATACTTTTTGAAACTAAAACACAAAACATCGGAAAATATAAACACACAACAGCAGCATTAACATCATTAATAACAACGTAAACCAACAACTACTCTATTTACTTGTATGTATGCTCGCATCATTTTTATTGAAAAAAAAAAACAAAATAAAAAGAAAACAGTCTTCCTCACATTTCATTTGTGTGATTGCCTTAATTGTTCAAGAGCATCTTTCACAAACAGTGTTTATTTATTTTTTTTGTTTTTTTTTCATTCCAATTAGGTTGTACTTCGTATAGTGTGTTAATAATGTGCTTATAACATAAGTATCATCATCATCAGTAAATAATTTATCAATGAAGAATTATTGTCTTCACTAAAATTTACTAGATTTGTATTTGTTTTTATTTTTTTTTTTTTTGCTTATCAGTCAACTTTGTTTTCACATGCTTCCTTATTGTTGTTTGGGTTTCTATGGCATCCGTATTTGCATCTGTTTATCTCTCTGGCGCGCTTTATAAAAGGCATCTTAATGAGAGAGCTGTAGAGAGAAAGACTGAGAGTAAGAGAAACGGAGAGAGAGAGAGAGAGAGAGAGAGTGGACCATACATTTATAGCATTTGCTAAGTCAAAAAGCTCTTAATATAAATAAGGCGTACAAACAGAGATTAAACATACAAAGCGGGCAAAATAAATAGTAGTTTAGCCATCAGGGATGATAAATTCAATACAATTTACTAGCACCTTTTTTTTAAACAATTCTATCTATTGCAAAAGTACTTTAGGAACGTTGTACTCGATTTATTTTCATTAAAAGTCAAAATACGTTTTCATCAGAATGTCGCCTTTTTCGCTTGAAAGTCTTTGCATTCACATTGAGCGAAATGCGAATGACTTAAAAGTAGAGAAATTTTACATTTTTTTTCTAATATTGTAAGTTTATGCCTGACAAGTATATCGGTCGCTTACGTGGATAACAACGCTTCGACAACAACGACAAGAAAGGTATGATATTTGCTTCTGGCGTTGTAAGCTTATACCAGAAAAGTATGTCGATCATAATAACGCTTCGATAACTTAGACTTTAATACCATCAACCTTCTATGTGTTCATTTACTTATGTAAAGCGGGGACTATCGGTCCTCGCTTGAGAAGTTGAAAAATCAGGGCTACAAGCGTGACCCGATTTGCTGTAGTCGTCGTACGGGAAACCTATGTGTGATGCCGTGATCTAAGTTTTCATAAGTTTAGTTGGTCATAATTTCTTATTCCCATGATACTATCTGTACAAAACGCTATATACACATGCATCCGAAGAAATTTGTTTGTTTGTGCAAGAAAAAAGTTTCATTGATATTTGTGGCGTTTTTGTTGCACTGTACATTGAGTTCGGATGAGGAATTCGACAAAACGATATAGAGTTCGTATAGATTTGGGATTTTTAACTTCGATTCATTTTCGTAACATTTCAAAGCAAATACATGTTTCTTGTTTAGGGTGGACATGTTGGCTTTTATCTGTAAAGCAAAATCTTGGCCTTATTTAACTAAGTATATCGATCAGAATCAATTCTGTAAGCGCTACAAAATAATGATTATTACTATTATTATTATTTGATCCATCATTTAATGTTTCATTGTCTGCAGAACTCGAGCTTAAGACATTTTCTCATCGACAGGCCGGTCGGTAGTAACGAAAATCAAAAAAGAAATAGAATCAACAGCATTTTAACTTAAGATTCATTTCATATTTAAGCCATCGTTTTAGGGGCTTTCTAAAAGATTTTTTATATACAAAGTGAAGCGATTGGATAATTGATCACGACCAAACGAGAAATACTTACCACAAATCGTACTTATAGCAATACCATCCTCAAGTAATTTACACCTTATGGGAAAAGTAATACCGAAATTAAAAAAGTACGTTTTTCTCATGCCTACAAAATTCAGCATCTCTTTGCTAAGGTAATGCGCAGAGAGTAAATAGTTATTATTATTCGCTGCTCCTTTAGGCAATTTGAAAACAAGTTTCATGCGGAAATTCAACACATTTGGCTTTCGTCGAAATTATGACACCTAACACGACTGTATAGAGATTTTTGCTTTACTCGCTGTGGATACTTATTTAAGTGATTAGTTTATCTAAGGTGAGTTTCTATATTCTCTATAAGCCCAACTAGTGAAATAATGAGAAATTCTTTTCACTAATGTATTGTACCGGATTCTAAAGTAGGGGACTTACAAACTTGGAAGCCATAAAATTAGTTTTGATTAAAACCAATTCTTGCTCCGGTTATCGACACCTATTGCGTATATCAGGCGTTTCACTTATGTAATGATCATAGGAAGAAAGGTTTTTGGAAAATTTTTGTAATCTTAGTTAACTGCTAGAGACCACTTTTAGCCAGAGTTTAATATATTAATTAAATAATATTTGAAAGTTTTCTTTCCTTTAAGGTTTTCTTAAGGTTATATTTCCTTCTTGAGAATCTCAACAGTTCCAGGCTCATTTTTAATGATTCGAAACATTGCATATTAAATTTATTCATGAAGAGCATGAAGATTAGTCTAATATCGAAAATCTCATGCTATACAATTATCTCAGTGTACTTTTGTATCAGCATATGTTTGCTGTTGCAACCGGAGTAATAAAATTAATATGCGTGCGTGTGAAGCTAGTGACTCTGACAAGAAGGTACATAACTGATGTGAAATTTTATTTATGTATTTTACAAAAGCAACAATACGCTTAGGATACCCTTTGGTGATTTGTATAACAAAAAGTGTGTGATTTGTGTTTCAATGCTGTAAACAAAGCAAAAAGTTTTCCTATTCTTTGATAACAATGTAGGATCTTAGGTCACATATCTTCATTTATTAACTCGGAAATATTGATGAGGCTGTCACAAGGTAGCGAAAATTGTGTTAAATCGACGAAAATTGAATTAAAAGTTTGTTACTTGCACGCCTTTGGTATGCACATCACACAATATGCATACGAATACCACCGCACAATGCTTTTAATTTTATCAATTAGGATGAAAACGAACAATGACTAGGATACGCATTCTTTATTTTCTTGATCTTATCTCTCGTATTCGAGGTCCCCATACGAATCTTTATATTTCTTTTTAAGTTAACTTATTTAAAATTCGTAAACTTTCGACGTAGCAAAGTAGCAAATGAATGAATGAATCATTGTATGGCTGAGAGCGTTGAAAACGTTGCAAGTCCTGTAAGTCGGAGTTATAGCCAGCTTTATATAATTGCTAATCATATAATAAGCAATTTTTTTTTAAATTAACAAACATAATATTAATGAGAAGATTACAAAGTATGCAGTTATTCCGTATATACGGGAGATGCTCAATTTCAGTTTTCCACACGATTGACTTCGCATTGTCACAAAATATTTCACGACTAACTGGCAAAAAATTTGACATGTGGCTAAGCGGCAAAGAACAAAGGAAGAAGAGTTCATAGCAGACAGTAGAAGAAGAGCTCAAGCCACAAAGACGTTTCCGCTTCTCTTATCAAGGCGTAGCCCGCTTCATTTATTTCAAGTACATCACTCAAGAGCTCTGCTACTACAGTAGATTAGCGTGTCATTTAGATAGATTTGTAACATGACCGCGCATTACGCTTAATACGACGAATACATTAGTACTTAGGCTAACAAATAAAGTTATACTAAATCTCACGCCCATGGAGGTTTTGCTTGATAGTTTTATAGTAAGATAGTTTGCAATACCCTCTCTCTTAACCGGTCCCCCCAACCATTAAACTTTTTGGAGCGAAGCTTAAGGCGTTAAAATTTTCCCATTTGTTTCCTTAAACCGTAAGTTGCTTCATTCACTCATACCTTTCCGGGTGCGTTATACAAGCATTTCACTTCCGCGAAATTTTCATTTACTTGTAAACCAGTGAAGTACTCGTGGTATTCACATTTAAGACAAGACTTCGTTCACTTTAATATGAAAAAAAAAAAATTCATCCTAAGCCTGGGCACATTAGGGAAAGTAATAAACAGAATGTTAGAGAAGCTTAGCCTTTATTTTAATAACACCGTCGCTTATGCACCGAGAAGTTGTTCGCCCGAACTTTTTCAAAGCGGTCAAGAAAACAAAGATTTAATCACGAGAAAAAGGCTTTTGGTCGGAACTCGTCTCTCTCCTAGTCTCACTCTCCTGAACTCAGCTCTTGCTATCAAAATGCCAGCAAGTCGATCGTGAGCCATACTTCCCATTCCCTGTCTTCCATGTTTTTGAATTTAAAACTTGACCAAGTCGAGCGATAAAAGCTTTTCGCTTCCCATTAAGTTTGTGTGCCTATCGCAATACTCTCTTAAACCTTTTCACATACTATCTGATCAGGTTTTTGTTTTCATAGTTTGGGTAAGTCGATCAAGTGGTGCTTCTCTCTTTCTCTCAAGCTCTTGCTTCTGTGGGATGGCGCCTTGTTCTTTCTCTTCTACAACGAACTTCTGCTAATACAATTTGAGTAAGTGAAGTCGGGAAACATACTTCCTTCAGGTTAGTTTACCAGCTGCAGAAGGTTTAAAGAACTTCCCTTAAGTTCGCTTTTCATTCCATTACATATCTTTTAAGTTCGTGCACCCATTGACATCGTCTACTCCAATGGCCTTCTTGACCATTCCTATTCTATATGATCATAGTAAACAATTCGACTCAGTTAAAATGCGCCTTCGAACGCCTTCTGAAACGCTTTTCCATCGCATAAGCCGTATTTTGAATACGTCGCCCACACGTCACTCAACTTCTGATATCAATTGCCTTCATAAAAATGACAGATTCGTTGAAGCGAACAAAAACATATCTCTCTGCTTGTCATGTTTATATCAAAACAATGATGCTAGCAGGATGAACAAAACTAACAAAAAAGAGAGGCAGGCAGGCACTCTCTGAAATTGCTAAACACACGTAATCTACCCTTCTAATGTATTCTAAAGTATAAAACATAACCTATAACAATAATAACAATACTGGCACCAATAACAACAACAAAAACGTGGAATAACGCATTAGAACAATAACAATAATTCAAGAAAATAAAAAAGAAAAAAAAACACAAAAAACAAAAACAAAAAACGAGGCGCCAGAAAGAATCACAATACGACAAACAACAACTAAGAAGTATTCGGCTATGCTGGACCAAGCGGAGTGAGTGGTATGAAGTGGTGCTTTATTGTTTGTTTAAGGGTACAGCTGTTTAACGAAGAGAGCCAAAGAACACTGAAAGAAGAGTTCACTTTTTCTTTTTCACTCTCTCTTGTTCGGTATGTTTCACTCTCTTCTCCGATTTGATACTCAGTTTTGGGTTCATAACCGTCAGCAACGAAATGTCACAAATGCAAAATCGTCCCCAAACTTTTTTTTAGTGTGTTTAGATATGTCAATGAGTTTGGACGTGTTGAGTATTACATGCAAAGTTTATGTTTATCTTCGTGTAAATTGAGTAAAATGTGAAAAGACAGAAAGAATCTTTGGAAACTAAAACAAAAAAGTAATAAAAATAAATAAAGCAAGAAAGAAAAAGGAGCCGAAACATTAAATATTATGATGAGGACTCTAAGATAAACATCAAGTGTTTTTCTTATATCTTTTGTATATACATACATATATATATATATATATATATATATATATAAGTATAAAAAAAAAGTTTCTTTGAGAAGCGTTCATTTCAACATAACAAGTAATTTGAAACTAAAGGCAATGTCGGCTGCATATAATTCATGTCTTTAGTAATCGTGGCAAAATCATAAAGTTTTTTATTTATCTCCACAGATTTATAATAAATCTCATCGCGTACAACAACGTCGTGTACATGATATAAAAATTTAAATATCACATAACTTTAAAAACATCATCATCGAGTAGTAGATAGATGTTGATGTTCGTTGTAATAATAAAAACAAAAAAATAATAATAATAATAATAAAGGAAGACAACGTAACATATAGCATACAGCATACAGCATACAGCATACAGCATACACAACAAATCACAACAGTCAACAGGATAACGGCAGCGATTAACAACGATTGGCAATATAATCATCAGCATTATTATGAGCGTACATTGAAACCGTGAAGCAAAACACAAAATCCCCGTAGTTGCATACATATATATATATACACCTATATAGACAATCCTATGAACAATTGATGTTTACATATATTAAAGCATTTCACATATATGTACAGTTCTATGTGGGGAGTGAATAGCCTTTCATTGCATTCTCTAAAATACAGGGGAGCCAAAAATAATAATAATAATAATAATAATAATAAAAAAGAAACGGCATTAAATAGAAATATTGAGAAAGCACACACACACACACACACACACACACCCGTGCACTATTGCAGTCATACCCATTTACTGAAATTCCTTAGAAATAGTAATAAAAAAAACGCCAGAAATATAAAAGCGGAAAATTGAAATTTCTTTCTTTCTATTATTATTATTATTATTTTTTTTTTTTTGTTATATTCATTTCGTTTGTACACTATTGCATTGTATAGTGCGTGTGTGTTTGTGTATGTTTATATGAACCTCCCTAAAAAAGAAGAAATGTTTTCGTCTTGTACTTCAAATTGTCCAAGAAATGCTTAATACGACGAACGTATTGTTAACGTATAAATGTTCAGCTATGGGCCGTACAGATGTTCCTTAAACTCCTTTTGGTCGTGTAAGTACTAAATGCAACTTAAATATCTATGTATGAGTAAACTAAAATATATATATTTATATATAGATCTATATGTTTATACAGTAATTGATATTTGTTTAAGTGCACTTAAGACTATTTCGAGATTGATAAGAGCTAATGGCTCATGTATTTGAGAAAAAAAAAGAAAGAAAAACCGCTTAAGCTACATATGTATGTTTTATTACCGCAAATCAAATAAAGGCATGATTCCTAAAAAAAAAAAAAAAGAGCAGCTAAATGGATACAAGAAGTTGTGTTTCAGAGAAGTAGGATTTGAAATCATTCAAACCATAGAGTCATTGTGTCACCAGCTATGTGATAGGTGTCCCATCCAAACTGAAATCAGTTAACATTATTCAGTGCAGCAGTGCCAGTCGCTGTACTGGCACTTTGGTCAGGAAAATTGCCCCAAACCGGCGCTGGCTGCGAATGAAGGGTGTATTCCACTATTTTCCTCAGGCGCTCGTAGGTCTAGAGGCGACAGTATTTTGCTTATTATGTACGGACGAAAGTAGCCTCATCACTTAAAACATTTTCGTTTATGGAATCATAATCTTGACGTTATTATTTTCTTCATATTTTGCAGTTACTCTAACTATATCTATAATGAACGAAATCAGGTAACGTTAGACGTTAGATACAGGTTATGGTAATGCTAAGACATTCAAATTATTTGCAGCTAGCATTGTGTTATCATTTGCTGAAGAGATCTTTGGTTTCCTATTAGCAACTCCTACCGTAAAAGCGTATTCAAAGCTTGTTCCATTTAGAAGAGATCTTCAATTTCGCCCCAATTCTAAAGACGATGACTTACAAGTGCTTGATACCCGGTAGGTAAATGTAGATAGGCGCTATAACTGTCCTTTTGTACATCTGGCAATGTTTTTTGCTACATTTCCTATCAACGCGGCTAATGAGCTCGAAAAGTCGCTTAAGCGAAGAGTTTAAAGCCTCTTAAGGAAATGTTTATTGTATATCGAGGAGGCTTTCGTGGATAAAAAATGCCAATAAGGGCTGACATTTTTAGAAGCTGTTTAATATTTGACTTCCTTCGAAGTTGCCCTTAAGCCGCTTAAAGCCATCGGTAGATCGAATAATCTGTGGAAATGCGCATTTCGTTATGTATCAACTAGAAGAAGTGAAAAAGGTATGGGATTTGATTCTGCGAAACCATTACTGTTCCATCATCTTTGATCTGTTGTTTCTTTTGACACTTTCGTTGCTTGATAACCTGGAACAAGAAAACGAAAAGAGCCACTGAATAAGAACATTTTTCCACTAGCCGTGGCGTCTACCGCAATTGATTTAGAATTAACACTGCATTCGCATTCTACTCTTCAGGTTCTTTTATTTGATACCCATATCACTCATATCATTAACAAAAAACTAATCCAGCACGTCGCGGTGTCTACCATATTTTCCATCCATTTTTAGGCAAATAATATACCCCGACTTGAGGAACGTCCAAAATAGTTTTAAACATTCCGTCTTGTGTGCCTTATGATAAATTATCGTAAGACCTCGAAAAAGTGAAATAAAAACAATTAATCACTTGTAAGTTTGTCTGGCGGTATGGCCGATATTTTCCATTTTTGCACGTAAAGAGTAGAGTGCAAAGTAAATTTGAAAAATTTCAGCCTTCTAGCTTTTATAATTTCTGCGTAAGGAGCAACAACCCGCAAATTTTTGTCAAGAAAAACTGACTTGCGTTCAGTTTATGCTGCACTGCGGGCTTCTGCTCTGATCAATTTGGCCCTTTTTTAATACCAACCTGCGTGCAGAAACTTCCAATGTTTCTAATGCCGACACAGACGGACAGACATGGCTTAATTAATTCAGAATTTCCTAGTGATCAAGAATACGTTTACTTTAGAGGATCTCTGAAACTTCCTTTTGGGTGTTACATACGTTATGAAAAAAAGCGAAATTCTTCAGTGGTGGGTACAAAGATGGCAAGCCATTGATAAATTTATTGCAGCCGTACAACAATAGTCACTTATTAGCACTCTGCAAAGTTTTTCATTCCAATCAGAGTTCGAGAAAAAATGGTCAATTGTCGGCTTGCTAAGAACAAAAAAACGCTCGTTTCTCACAAAAAGCAAGATTTGCTTCCACAATTTCTTTCGTTACTTCCACATTGCTGAAGTCGCATCGCAAATAAATACATGACCTTCTGGCAACGAAAGGACAATGTCTGCATATATATATTTCTTATGACCAGTCATTCGCTACATATGCTTAAATGTAGCGATTGTCAGACGGAAGAATGCAGGGAATGCAGGGATAGGTTGCGGTCTTAGGCGTAGCCGAGATGCATAGCCGATCGCTAAGTGCTACGTTTTCACGGATCGAGCTCTCATTATAACTGTTATCCTTTGTCTATCTTAATTAGAGTACTGGGAATGCAACTCTGGGATCTGAAGCCTGCTATGTCCACTAGATATTCGCGCTTTTTTTAGAATTTCAGTCCCGAAAAAGGCGAACATTTGACACTTTTCCAGTTTCTTGACAATGTAAAGCAACGTTTGTCTCGGCGTTGCCGTCGTGGTGAAGTGTGGGGCTTTCTGCTTCAGATTAGTTTAACGTAGAGGGGACTTACGTAAAGCAATTCGTTACGAATGCTAAGGTCATTAAACTAGAATTTCTAGGGTATTTTTTTAATGCTAACCTTTTACCCGGCGTAGAAAAGACAAGCCGTGTGTGTACACTTGAAAATAAATAAATCAATGAAACTCGATTGGCAGATAAATTGGAAACGAAAAATGTATTTATCGTTTAGAAGGGACGGTTTCATAAGTAGGAAATTTTCCAAGAAATTCCTTAGGAACGTAATATTTTTATTCTAAATATTTGAGACGTTATCGCTATATATAAAGTCAGTTTAATACGCGCATAGAACATAGTTTCGTTTTTGCTCAGAAAGAGTTACCTGCAAACAAGTGCTTTACGATTCATGTTTTTCTTAAGATACATTTTATAATTATACGCAATGATTAAGAAAATTAAATAGAAATAAAAATAAAAACATAGATGAAGAACTAAAACATACCGCTTATGCTTAAAAAGACACAAAACAAATTTCAAAGGCAATTAACTACCGTAGAGTGAGTGTGCAGATGATGGTCTCTTGACCTCCACAAAATATTATGCAATATTTTTTCGATAGCTTTTAGAGTTTATCACAAATTTGGAGTAAAACGTTTCCTTTGCTTTTTCTAATGTGCTTTACATGTTGCTCACGCAAACACAAACACAGTATGGGGCAATTAATAATACGTATAACAATAGTTTTACTTTTTGCTGCTTTTCGTCGAGCATGATATCAGACTTGATAGCATGGGCGCCTATCGAGATAAATGTATATGTTCAACGAACACATGAATGTAACAAAATTCAGGACTATTTTGGAGTCTATCCGTGCTCCGGTCTGTCTTTGCTTTATGCAAGTGATTTCTTAAATTCAGTTTGGACTGACAATAACCGTCAATCATTTGTTTAATAGTAAGCCAACTACGACATCATTAAATGCGGGAAGGATTAGCTTCAGCGAAGCACGAGGGGTCGAAGAGTTTAAAACGGGATCCTTCCTCTTTTATAATTATTTTGTTGCATTTTCTTTATTCCGCGACGAAGGTTCCAAAACTGGATCGTATTGTCTTTTAGCCAAGGCAGCCATTCACAAGAAAGTTGCCCCTCCAAACATCTTTCCCTTATTTAGTTAAGCACTCGACCTTGTTTTTTAAATAAACACTCAGTTCATATTGGACTGGCAGCCAAGACACTAAGACTATCTATAAGTGAACCCTTAAACCATTTATTACAGGCGGCGTCACTTTCTCCTGGATGCGAAGGAACAAAGACTTCAGATAGAAACCTATTGGCTTCCTATATAAACGTAGAACATATTAGAAGAAAGCTTTTTAAATAACTTAAGACAGTTCCAGCTGTCAACAGGATCTTCGCTTGTTTACATCGAGTTTCCTAGACAACCGTTCGGTAAGAATTGTATACGACTTACATGCAGATTCTCTTCTTTCTTCTTTACTCTTGCTGGTGTTCATTAAGGACCTCCTTATATGTAACAAAATACCCCTTGTACTCATTTGTGGACGAGAGCATCTTGCTTTACTCGTTCTCCGTCAGCAAGAGACTATGCAGCACCGACCTACAAAACAAACGTTGACACACCCATCTAAGACAGACTTCGTAAAAATATACGAATGAGTTCAGACTGCAACGGCACCAAACGCTCAATGCTGTTTCTCAAAGCATATGAAAAGCGACGAGCAACTCCTGCTCTTTAGTAGTCTCAATGTTGAAGAAATGGGAACGTTCGATATTCTTGGCATGAGGATACAAAACGATGTTCATTGAACAGAACAAGTATTCGAAGAGTCGAAAGATGCTGCCAAGGACGTAAATCCTTTAAAGCGGTATAAAAAGCACTTGATTGCAACCGGTATTCGTGTAATTTACATCGCGTATGTCTGGACAAAATTGAAGTACATTCGCACATATGCGCGTAAGCCTCTAGAGATCCGTGAATGCATACAGCGAAGGCCAAAGCTGCTCATGGGCAACGGGTGTGCGTCCATAGCTGTCGAAACTCTTGCGCATCGGCATAATGTGAACTGTGTTGTGCTTCTATATAGATATATAGGGGTGTAGGAGAGATTTGCAAAGTCCTTTAATACAAGAATCACTAACGTTTTTCAAATGGCGTGCTGGAGTGGAGCGCACACCGCATGACGCACTACCGCGAATCATCGCATTGCCCGCCTTTAGACCAATCTAGCCGCAAGAGTCTTCTTCTCCTTTCTGGCCGTTCTTCAAACACTATGCTCACCTTCGAAGCAACATACAGGCAGTATCCTTACCTCACCATTCTAAATGTCTCTACTTTCAAGTCGAACTTATACAAATACTATACAGTACCGTGACTCATTGCTCATCAAGAGCACTGCTTGTCTTCAGAGAAATCTACTACTACTAGTAGTCTTCTTCGTCAGTCCGGATATTTCCCCTTTTAAGTCGACCGTACAGAAATATTTCACCCCTTCTTTTTTCTTCCTCCCATATTGTAATCTTTCCTAACCATCCTATGCCCACACATATAGAGGACGTCCCACGATTCGGGGAAGAACATGTAATTGCTCGGATGAAGATCGTAGCTAATGAAAAAGCGAAAACTTGTTTCTTAAGCACTCGGGCATGTAACGTCCATTCGTGGCGAGCGAATTCGATTGAAAAACAAAGTTCCATCTTAGCTTTATATGAAAACCTGGTAATACGAGCCTCGTATAAAGCTGAATAAAACGGGTGATTTATGATGCTTCCTAAGATTATTTGTAGTTTCCAGTATTTACATATAAAAATATATGGGAATGCAGTAAAACTTGTATAATACCTGGTGCACTCACCGTTTTTTAGTTGTTAACTAAATGCTTTTATGCGAATATCCGGTACTGTGAATAGAAATTTCTAAGACTTTTTTTATTTATTTTAACGTCTTTAGCATTGTCCTCGTTATAGTTCATGTTTCTTTTTAGCTTCTCAACGTTTTTTTCTTTTCTATTTTTATTTATTTTTTTTTTTTATGTGACATGGTATCGTGGTCTCTGCTGTTGTCATTGTAAATATATAGGGAGAAAGGGGAAGGAGTGCAGTAAACTTTTAAGGATTGCAACATGATATAAGAATAGGGTAAAAAAAAAAAATAAAGAAGAAGAAGAAACATAAGTAAAATGGAAACAAAAATCAAAATATTACTAACAATATATAAAGAATTTGTCCACTATACACTGCATGCATGTATATGTGAAATAATAGTTTAGCTAAAAAATATTGAGCTTATAAGCCAGATAGCTTAGATAATTTGCTTAAAATATTCATTTTGTAGAAAGCAAACGGAATGAATGGGAAATGATTTGTGGTTTCCTGAGAGCTCGTTATTTTTTAGACAATTTTTGTATGTACACACATGCATGCATGTGTGCATGCGTATGTACGTAAGTGGTTACAAAAAAAGGACGGAGGTACGAATAAAACAGAGAGACAGGAAGGATAATAGTTTAGCAGTTAAAAACTCAATTGTTTGTATGCAGTCATGTATGTTTGTTGTTATAGAGGTTATGCAGTTGAACAATGCACAAAGTCAACATATAGTGTAAACGCATAGACTCGTAACGAACACATCACATCATATACATACAAAATATAATATTTGGTCGAATTGTAATTTTTGTTTGTTTGTTTGTTTGTTTGTTTATTTGTGCCGCTGAAACACTTATTTCTTTTGATTGTTTAAACTTCTAATAGAATTTTATGGGTCTTGCTGCAATCGTTCTTGTTCATGTTGCTGCTGCTGCTGCTGCTGCTGTTGTTGCTGCTGTTGTTGTTATTGTTGCTGTTATTGTTACTAATTCTAAAGGTTCTTTGGATTCTATTCTGTCAGTTGCTGTCACCTTTTGTTTCTTTTTGATTTAGAAGCATTAGCCATCTAACCACCAAATGTCATATAGAAAGCAAACATATACAAACATATACAAAGACATTCGCATATTTTATTTAGGAATAGAGTAAAACATAAACTTTTACAAAATACCGTATACTCACTCACTCGTACAATATTTAATTTTTATTATGTTTTTGTTTTCTTTCGAAATTCAAGTAACTGCCCTTGCTGTTGTTGTTGTTGTCATTGTTGTCATTGTTGTCATTGTTGTTGTTATTATTGTTCTTTCGCTGTTCATATGTGTAATTGTTAACTTTAGTGGCAGTTAAAACTTTTTTCGGTTTCCTTTTTTTTATTTTCATTTCATTTATTTATTTATTTATTTTTTTTTTTTTTTTGTGTTTTTCTAGAGCAAACCCCACGCATTTCCTTATGCTGCAGTTGTATGTTACTGTTGTAGTTGCTGTTGTCATTGTCGTCGTCGTCGTCGTTGTTGTTGTTGTTGTCATATACATACGTTTTAATTCCCAAACCAGCGTTTTTTATTTATTTCAATTTTCTTTTTGTTTTTTTTTTTTTTTTTTTTTTTACTTCATTTTTATTTCCATTACAACTCTGGCCCTAGAAAAGCACAACCGTTTCGTATCGTAGCCGTCTATCATTTCTGATAGCGTTTGGGTACACAAGCCGACTCTAGTTGCTGCTGTTGCTGTTGCGATTGCTATTGCTATTGCTGCTGCTGCTGCTGTTGGCGGTGGTGCCTGGGTTAGTTGACTAACTAACTAACTAACTGCCGGCTGTCTTGTCGGCCTAACTGTCTGAGTGCCTGCTTGGCTGGCCGGGTTGGCTGGCAATGAGTCTTATTTAATTTATTAACAAAAGACATTCAGCGGACATGATGTGATCTTGTTGTATTTGTTGTAGAACACATTCGTACAATAGATATGAACTTTACTTGCTTTAATTTGTGTAGTCTACACATCTACATATGCATATATATACGAACGTGTCCGGGCACACGCTTACATATGAACGTCAATGAAAAATTGTTAAGAATCTATTTAACCGAGAGTGACCGTTTCATTTAAGCATAAATAATATAATAAATTTAATTATATTAATTAAAAACTGCTAAGCAAACCCATTATACTTGGAATTATATTAATTACATTAATTATAAATTAATTATAATTAAACATTTTATTGCTTCATAAACATCGACATCGACTTATACAGCGTCGGCTAGCATCACTTAAATTAAGCCAGGATACGGGTACATACATACCCATCCATCCCACACATTAAATTTATCATCCGACCTAAGGGAATAGTACAATAGTTTACTTATTTGTAGTAATTAGTAGTAGGATTTCCTTAAACTAATGATTAGGGATGTGCGTTTATCGTCAAATCAATTATTCGCTTAAGTCTTTGATTGACTTAAAATTTATGTTGTATTTGCGTAAAATAAAATTCAAATGGAAAATTTCTTTCATAGAAAGAAAAAGGCACATAAAGAAAAGAAAAGATATGCAATTTTTGCTCCCATGGGTCATACGCTCATAAGCGTATGATTGCTAAACATTTGTTCAAGTTTCATGCTAAGCCACACAGAGTTATTGTGCTATAAACAATCGTCTTTCAGGGATTAAACTTCTCCCTCTCCCTCTCTCGCTCTCTTGCTGTGTCTTTTCTTTTTATCTCATAAGAGGGTGAATAACATTTTTAACATGCGCCAATAAAAACGTTTTGTAGATTTTCAAAATTTCAAAATTCTTTACGGAAGTTGCCAGCTTTCGAGCATTAGGTCAAATGTCCATCTGTACGAATTAATGTGTAGTTTATACTTCGCTTCATTGAAAGCGTGACTTTCATGACCCCCATGCGCAAAACTTGGTCTTATACGTTAGGCAACTAAGTAACATTTACGTAATCTATAATAGGATCTCACAAATTATGAACGGGCCAATAAGTCTTTCGGTAGCGCCTTTTTAAGAATTTAAAAAAAAAAAAGGATTCTGAAAAATGGCTTTTCGTTGGCGAATGGATTCTCTATAAGCTGTTGGATATGACTTGGGGTTATAGCTTAAAAAGTATGCATAGCTTCTTAGTGTCTTGTAGATTGTGGGCGTGACAAGAAATCGATCGGCATCACTTTTTCAAAGGTCTTGATTGAAAACGTCCTTCTTACATATCTTCGCGTAAGACTCGAGAAAGTATGGCATTAGTTAGCTTTCTTTTATAAACTACACGCGTGCCAAGAATTCGATTGCGGGCGGTTTTAAAAGATTGTGATGCAAAAAGCCCCTATTAATGCTTTCCATTGTATTCAGTTATGTGTGAATATATGTTTCTTTACCAAATTCACCTTACGCGTGCATTTCTTCCGCGATTGCAGGTGGAGATAACATTGACATTGACATTTGCGTGGTATAAGTTTCAGTGGCTTATAGGCCGCCGTTCAGTGTACATCAAAGTGTAAAGAAGTGCACATCACTTACAACGTTTCATTGTGATTATGTTTTAACCTGGAAGAAATGCATAGAAATGGCTAAGTTGTTGTAAGTTGGAGTGATAATGATAGTGAAGGCAGAAAATAGTTTGCGAGTTTTCGTGTAAAAAATTTTAGTCTTCAAGACGATGATTGTTTACAAACGTCCTATCATCTTCAGCAAGAGCGAGTCAGGAAGTGATCTTTACCTTGAGCTGGGATATTCTCCTGATTCTTACGACTTGCCTCCTTCCGATTAGCACTGATTCGGATCGATGCTTTCATATATAGTCGATCAGCTACAATCCAAACTTGTACAAAATTGAGTCGATTGCTACTTCACCTCGAAAACTTGTAATTTGTACTGTTAGGTCTTCTGCAAGCTAAACGATAAGAGGCAAAAGATTGCAAATAGTAACCATACATGCTGCCATTATTAAGCTTTGGAATAAGTCTTTTTTTCGATTCGAATTCGATTTGAATTTTATCAGAAAGTAGAGAAAATTCATTTCTGCAAACGATTCTCCTGAGTACGACTGGGTAGATAGAGTGATAGAGAAAGTCAAAGACTTTGGGATTTGTATAGTTTCTGGAAAAGTATTACAATCTCTTGCTATTCTGCAAATTATGGACATGCCCACAGACCAATCATTCCGTATCATACTTTAAAACCTCCAAAAAAAAGATAGTCTATGGCAACTTATTCCTTTATGTAGACT
Organism: Glossina morsitans morsitans; assembly: GCA_001077435.1. Taxonomy (NCBI): domain Eukaryota; kingdom Metazoa; phylum Arthropoda; class Insecta; order Diptera; family Glossinidae; genus Glossina; species Glossina morsitans. The sequence goes on along the minus strand of CCAG010018986.1, from coordinate 49,734 downwards.
TGGATAAATCTTGGTAGCTTAAGTAAATATGTAAGAATCTCTAAGCGTTCTATGAATTATGAGTCACTTCTATATCATACTTATCGATGGCTTCGATAAGCGATACACATCTATTTACAGCATTTTATTTACACGAGGATAGGTGCTGGTGTCTATAGGTCAAACAAAACTATGGCAATCGGGATTAGCTCCTTAAATTCCTTAAAAGCATATATCTTTGATACGATTACTAAACTGTGTTTATGCAATTGTTACAAATGCCATAACGAAAGTAGTTTATCTCCCTTCTTTGATAACGACTGCAAAATATATGTGGTAACACCATTTAAACCAAGTGGGATAGAAAGACAAAAAGCAAAACGCTATCAAACCTTGGAGAATAGCGGCATTGTTTACGCACAATCTCGACTTAACTAATTTCTTCTTTTTTTTTGTCATAGTTAGCATAGTTAGCTGTTAGCTGGAATAGTTGGAAAGAATGGCTGTCTATGCATTTGTATGTATGTTTATTTTTTTATTTTTTATTTTTTTTTGTTAACGGCGTGTTCGTATAATTCCTTCGAAATGTTTTAATTATATTGCAAACAATAAGGATAAGGCTTTGCCTGTTTTATGACTGATTCTTCTATCAATTTTCTTGGTCTGTTATCTAATTAGCATAAAGTTTTTTGCCCACGAGGGAGCGTTTATCTGAAACATCCAACACTTAAACAACTCTTACTCTTTTATCCAGCGCATGTCTCGCCTGGAGTACTGATTATATTAATGCATTAAAGTTAAAGTTCTGTTACAATAATAATTAGTTTTATACCCATCATCGAAGGATGAGGGGTGTGTTCAGTCTGTCAAAACGTTTGCAACGCTCAGAAGGAAGCATCAGAGACACCGCAAAATACCTATATTCTCGATCAGCATCAAATTCTAAATCGATTTAAGCATGTCCGTCTATCTGTCTGTGTAATGTATGTTATAAACATTCTCCTGGCCGCAAAAAAGAAATAACTTCAAATTTGGCGGAAAAAATGAAAGTTTTGTGGACACAGATTGATATTGAAAATGAGCCAAAGTGGTCGAAGGACACGTCCACAGCTCCACGGGAACTGAGAAGACTTCTGTTTTTTAAAGGGAATGAAAAATTGTTTTTTTTCCCCTTACTCTTATACTATAGCAAATAAATTTACAAAAACTTTCATGCATATTCTATGGGTGGTGGTGTAGCATCTATGTATGAAAATGAAAAAAATCGACCACACCTACCCAATATTATAGGGTATCAAAATTTGAAACAAGCTTCAAAAACTCCATAAAGTATATAAATTCTTGACTCTTGAATCCACCTAAACATGTCTGTGTGTCTGTCTGGGCAACTATGCAGTACTTGTGATAAGCAGTCTCTCGTTAGCGAAAATGAAGATATCGCCTTAAAATCTGCAAAGGATTTGGAATTGACCTAAGCTTTTCAAAGGATGCGCCTACAACGCCCACCTGACTATACGAAAAAAAAGTTTATTTTGAGAATGGAAAAAATCAACTGCGCCCATTCCATGCTATAGAGCATGAAAATTATGTCCATTTACCTCTTTTGTCTTTTTTAAGGTAACGGTGATGGGTATAAAAGATTCGGCCCCGACCGAATTTAATTTTCTTTCTTGTTTGAATTCATTTAAAAACATTTCAATCCATTCACTCATCATCTATCTCTTCGTTTGGCTTAACCGATGTTTGCTTAAACGTAATAAAATTTGAAATTCTTAATGTGCTTTTAGGCGCATAGCGTGATAAATTTGTTTTACAAAAAGAGGTTCGTACCGCTTTATAATCCATTCACTCTTACGAATTTTTGTAAATTTGTAAAAAAGCTTTTTTTTAAAGACCTTTCGAGACGTCCTAGTCGAACGGAGCTTTTAAGGTCCATATAAATAGTTTGGGATTTATAGAGGTCCAATGGCTTCAAAAAAGCACGATGTCATATAGACCGAGAGACAAGAGTCGCGATTCCGACTCGCGGTTTCCAATCCCAGCGAAGTTTGGCCATACTTGGTCTACGCATAACACTTACCGGTCCACTCCTCTCTTTTCGCACTTCATTTTGATCATCGTCGTGTTACACGTGACAAACATTCATGTAACGGGTAATGATAGCTAAAAATTAATTGAATAACTTTTGTCACCCTTTCAATGTTGCACTCGGCTGCTAAACAAAACTTGTCACCAAAAAGTCTCTTATGTAAACAAGAAATTTTGATTAAAATTGATTAACTTAAATTTGTGTCATGCTTTCGCCTGTGGCTGTAAGCCTATGTAAGAAGTAGAGAAAATAAACATTCCGTTGCGATCAATTCTTTTATGCCCAACCAACTTCATCTTAATATACAACAAAAAAAATTTGTTTGTTGCAGTTTATGAGCAAAGAGCGACAAATCGCCTTTTTTGATGTAATGTGGGTGTTTTCTTTGACCGATTGATTAGGGCCATCTGGCAGGAATTTCGAAATTTCAAGCCGATGTCCGATTCTTGCAAGCCGGAGAACGCTTACGTAGGTTTGCCTTCTCAGTGCTACAAACATTTTGACAAACCGAATATACTTCCATCCTTCAGTAGGGTACAAAAATATTGTATTATATAAGTGTGTGATAGTTGTAGATAATCCTAAATGTATTAAAGCTAATGGAAGGTAGAAGAAGAAATTGTGTTTATTTAAAAATCCTGAATATTTTCCACACAAAATTTGCATCCATCAATGGCTTGCAGTCTTAGAGTTGGCAAACTCGTAAAATGTTGCAAAAATCCCGGATACATTTTACACATAATGTGTATCCATCAATACCTTAGAGCCCTTTACTTGGTAACATTGTAAAATTTTGTATAAATCTTTACCCGGATTAAGGGCAAATGTGCTCCAATCGATTCACCAACAAGTTTATAGCTACAATTCGATCCTATGATAAGTTGTATATCATTACATGGTACATTTTGTGTGGATGTATGCAACACCCAGAAGGACTTGAAGTAAATCTATCTTTTATTATACCGATCGATTCAGCAAGGGACTCTAAGCGTGTCTTTCCATCTGTCCATTTTATTTTCTTGTGTCTAAGACCGCAATTTCGGATATATTTGTATGATATTTGATACACTGGCCGGTTTTGGTCCAAGCATAAGTGCTAGTGAATATGATTCGAATCAGACCCTTTTTTCGACGACTTCACGTATAAAGTTTCATTTTGAAAAGTCCTTATGTGAATGAGTTGAGAATAATTAACGATGGGCCGTGACTCGCTCGACAGTGTTTTCGGCCGTTCGTTTTCTTTTTTATTAGTTTTATTTATAAAATTTATGATACTTTTATGGTGTAAAACTCTGATGTAGGGTTAAAAAGGTTCAAATTCAATTAATTTCAGATAATGCAGCCGAGTGAGAAAATTTCTTTTAAAACTTTTCTAAGCATAACTATAACTATTGTTCTGTATGTCTATCTGTCGCCAGACAGTCGATATGCCGTACATTTGATATTCTTGCCGTTGAATGACCTTTTATTCAGGTAGATTAACAGTTCGAATGACTAGAAAATCCTTTAAACCGAAACAATGCCGTTTAAACGGTTTTATTGATCGATTTTGTAATTTCGTTTACCTGGCTCTCTTTTCCTCTTTTTCTTTTTTTTTTTTTTACTTAATTAACGAAAATTCAGCTTAAAAAAAAAGAAACCACAACAATCTTTTTTCCCAAGCTCAACAGAATGCTCGCTATTCATTAATTTCCATTGAATTTTAAATGAAAATTTTTCTCTAACATCTGCCACACAATGCGCTAAGGCAGGATAGAGAATTTATATATATATATGTACAAATATATATATATATGTTATAACTTATAAAATATATATATATATATATAAAAACAACAACAAACGTTTACTACCTCCATATAATTGTACAACAATTTTATTTATACACAAATCGACCGACCAACCGACCAAGTTACAGAAAACAAAAAAAGTAAAAAAGACAAACAAACAATAATAAAAGCAACAACAGCAACAACAACAGCAAAACAAAAGAGAACAACATAAAGCAACATCATCATCTTAATTGGTTATGAACAATTTATTAATAATTACTTTTTATTTTATTTCATATTCACTGTGTATACGCATTAACTGCGAGATGAGAGTTTCTTAGGGTAAGAGTGCATGAAACGGCGGCTGATTGTGTGTTTAAGTGTGTTTGTGTGTGTGTGTGTGTGTGTGTGTACGCGTTTCGTTCTTTTAAAAACTGTGATGCTGACGTACATTAGTTTTATGCAAAGATATGTAGTTCTTCGTGTCTGCGCTTGTGTGCGTATGTGTGTATGTGCGCTTTTATTTTAGAAGAGAAGAAAGAAAGTCAGTTGTGCGTTAACTCTTGATACAATATTTAAAAAAAACTATGAGAATTTTTTTACTTTACAATGAATTAATCACATTCGTTTATACTATGTATGGTCTGCTTGCCATTGCATTGTCGTACCAGTAGTAGTAATTGTCGTCATAGCTGTTGTTGTTGTTGTTGTCGTCGTTATTGTGATGGTACGCGTATGTATTATTCACTTTCCACGTACACGAAAAAATGTTAAATTGATGTTATTGTGTTTTTGTGCGTTTTTTTTTTTCAATTTCTTTCGAGGGTTGATTTTCGGGTAAATTCTTAACACCGCTTACATGCACATCTTGAAGTACGTGCTTGTGTGGTAACACATAAACGAATGCATGCATATATTCATCATCACTTATAAGTATTACAATTTTTTTTTTTTGTTTTTTTTCAAATAATAGCAACAAGAACAGGAGCAGGGACTAAGGATGTAACAACAACAACAACGATAACAGCAACAGCAGAAGTAAGAAAAGTTCCATGATGTCGCCTTTACATCAAATTTTTATGAATTTCATGCGACCATTTCAATTACATCCTTATGCAAAGCGTCTATGCCCATGTAGATGGGAAAGTATGAGTGCACACACACACACACTCTCTCGGTCAGGGATTCTCAAACATGCATTTACACAACTAAACAAAGAGAAATCAAATCAAAAAACCTTTGCCTACAGAGACTTTTCCCTCTCTCACTATCTCTCTCTCTCTCTCTCTCTCTCTATCTATCTCTGTCTTACACATATGATATATCTTTGGGAATTTATGGTTAAATTTCTGAAATATTTCACAGCCAAAGCGCAGAGAGAGAGAGAGAGAGAGAGCGGAAAATCCTTAGCATCTGTCAAGGTTTTTGTCGATCATATTTGTATAATAGACTGACTCGTAAGACATTAATTCGTATTTTAAGCTTTCAAAGGCGATACACAATCAATTATAAGTAAAATTTGAAAAGTTAATCTTCAAGATTTGTTTTGTAAAGAATCTTGCTCAGCACATTTGCGTTCATGAAATGCTTTGTATAACATCTGTCACTTAGAAATTCTTGCTGTCATTTTTATTTTTGAATCACAACACATGAGAAAGTTACATTTCCCTGTGTGAGTAAATCGGGGATACGCGTCATCTTAAGTGCATGTAAAAAATGCAAAATATTTCACTAATTGGCCGATCAGATGCATTTGTGCTATCAACCTTTAAATGGTCGTAGTAGCATTGTGTGCATCACTTTTTAAATCGATATAGACAGCAATAATATATATTTTGTTTTTCTGTCAATTGTTTAGCTATGACGGGGCGCGTGATGCTCGTTCTTAATGCTGAACTATGGTCAGAAGTGAGGGATTAAGGTTTTTTTTTTAATTCAGGTTTCGATTATTACAACCTACAGATGATAAAGACCGGGAAGGCAGGCATTGCTAAATCGATTCAAAATCTTTTACATATATAAATATATTTTATGTACACCCTGCGAAGTGAGATTCTTAGTTTTCCATCTTAGGTAACGAATTCATCGCTTTCCAAAGTTCGCGACAGTTTAAGTTAAACGTGAATTGCCGCTTCTGCCTTTAGTCGTATGCAAGCAGTCTAGCATGGCCCGTCGACACAGCTTGCTGTAACGCAATAAATCCGAAAAGAAATCACTTTAACACGCAACCTTCATTTTCATTTCTCACTTCGTTTACTGTTAAAAGAAATAACTATGCAAAAAGGTTTACATAACCCCAATAAAAGTCCCACAATCCCCACATAATCTATTAATGCGTTCAGCTGCTTATCTCTCTGCTTTTATGAAGTTTATAGACACTGCGATCGTGGCTTCCTAAGCGAACATCTCGGGTAATGGCCATTCGTTTGGTTGTCGATTTGAAAATGTACGTCAAGATGTCCATTGCTGAGCAAACGTAATCTGCAGCAAGTTTGCAAGTTTACACACTTTACAGGCTGGGATGCGTGTTCTTTAGTTAGCGAGTAGTAAACTTTTTTATGAAATAAAATTTCCCATTAAAGACCTTACTTCCCCTACATAATCTACCTCTAATCCGCTTTTAATGGCCTTATAGCAACTGCAATCCGATGTGCAGCGCTTTGCATCGCAAGTAATGAGCTTTTCTAAAATCCTGAAGTCCCAAGAAAGGCTCTATTAACTCCACATAAACTGTGTGAATTCTGTTTTTTGATAGCCTACACAACTTACGCTGCTAGCTATATTGAGTTCGTGCGGACGTATGTAACATGCAAAAATTTATTATACCGTTATACTAAACCCGTCTGTCCATGTATATTTGTGTTAAAGGTCAAATTTTTCAATGGCATGTTATGACTCAAGGATGAAGACTATTTAAAAGGACTCGGATCGGTCCACTTTTTTCAACCACACCCCCAAAAATTGCAATTTTCAAAATTTTCCGACAAAACTCGCTGTGTAATAATATTTCCACATTCTGAATTGGTATAAAAAATTTGGTTCGGTTGAGGCAATTTTTCGAACCCTCTCTCATATAACCGTTCCTATCAAAACTGAACCTATATATGGTAAACAGGTCTAATTTTCAATATTTCACGGTGAAAATTCGTTCATAATAGTGCATTGATAAAGTTAGAAGTCAGCTTAAGCGAATTGGCGCCACCTAGTCACTTATTTTAGATATCACCGCATAGAAGGGTTCTCGGGAAATGCAAAAATTTGCGTGTCAAAACGACCTATTTGTTAATGTTTTATGATGAAAATTTGTTCATGATAGTCATTCGGCATAAAAATTAAATGGACCAAGCTTGAAATACATGGGTCTATTCCTTTTCATAAATTGTAACCACTTCAGAAGAAGGTTTAATTTTTAATATTTTATGATGAATGATTAGTCTGCTGCAACAAATTAAGTAAAAAAATGAACAGTATGAAATTTGGACCATATAGGTAAATTTTTGATACCCTAACATATATAAGGCCTATCATGGAAAGCAAGTCCTTGTATGGATATTTTATATAATAAGCATAATTTCTAGTTGTCTATGGCGGAAAGTGGAAAATAGTAAAATCTTTCGGAAGTAAATTTAGTTTTGCTAAGTTTGGATCACGTCATCCGATGCTTTGGTTATCCTCCAATATGCGGGCTTTCATGAATATAATCTGTAATTTTTGATATCTTATTACCAAGACGAGCGAGTGCTTGTACTGCGCAAAGCCTGTAGAGTATTCAATGGCAGCCTTGCCTGACTATACTGTTCTTGTTCTTATTATTATTATAACTTATTTAGGTCGAAAGTATAGTTTCAAGACTAACAGTAGGATGAGCACTAGCAACTACGACTGTTGGCTATTTTTCCTTCTTTTTTCCAGTTGGATTAGATGGTCAGTTTAGCGGCTTTAATTGTGCTCTTAGGATGAATAGCACGCATGAAATCAAGCCGTGTTAAATTGATGCAAATAGTAGGGACGCAGTTAATTTAATATTTGTTTTGAATTCAAAAAGTATTGATCATGAAAACCAGCCTGGATTGAAGCGATTTAATGCGATTAAATTCGGACTAATGTCTCTTAGGTAATTATATCCTAATCCTTCGATTCAGGTTTCTCAGCCGTAATAAATTCATTTCACAGATGAAAGTTTACAGTGTAAGTTTATTAATTCTGCGCAATCTGTATGAGGTCTGCTTTCATAAAGTTTATGAACCTCGTGACTCGAATTATTTTAGTTTTACATGGCAAGTAATAAATTTTGTGGTTGAGAGCCTGTGCCGGCCATGCTTGCAATTATTTATTGAAGAGATTTCTCTTCACACACATAAATTTATCGCATCAGACCACAATTGCGTTTCCATATAAACTGAATAAATTTAATATATTTACGGATGTCCTAAAGTCGAGTGAATATTGCTTTAAGGAAGACATGTAAATAGGACGATATTAAGAAATACATTGTACTCACCAGGTGATCATTGCTTGCGACAACATTCGAGATTCTTTGTTTTCCCACTAAGTTGTAAACAAATCTGTGTATCTTGTGAGAAAAGTGTCGTACTTACAAAGCTAATCATTAGCGCAATGTCGATGTAGAAATCGGTTAAGTTATTAATGGAAGTCATTTTTACACTAAGGCAATAGTGAGCATCGCTGTAGTCTTACTCTGGCAAAGAAGTCTTTTGCTATAAGCGAGTAGTCCGAACTCAAAATTTAGGAAGTGATCATAAGAAATTCTCCTATATTTTCTGTTTTTTATTATAAATTTGCTCAGATCAGTTAGGAGGATAATCAAAGATTGTGCAGCAGCTTTCGGTAGAAAATGGGTTCAAAGTATTGGTTTCGCATCAAGGTCTTTTCGCAGCTATCCTAAGAATATTGGGAAGTCAACATGTGTTGCACATCTTAGCTTTTTTCCGACACTAACACATATACATCGATACTAGATAACTTAAAATTGTAGACCGTTCAAGTATGCAAAATGAAGGATGAAGAGTGAGGATTATAAAATAAGGAGCTTGGAATACGTATGTCCAATGTGGACTATGTAATACAGAACGTAGAGTATTGAGTATAGAATACAAAATATATTTTGAATATATGTAGTATAACACACATATTGTATAGACCATGAAATATAAAAAAAGGATATACGAAGTGTATAACGTTTAATACAGAACACAGAATATAGGATCTGGAATGGGGAGTACAGAATATAGTATACGGAATGTAAAGTATAGACTGATGGATTATGCTCTAAGAAATGTCGAACGTAGAATTTAGGACACAGAATGTAGAATATAGGAAAAAAAATATGGAACATGGAATATGGAATATTAAATACTCAGTATGGAATATAAAGTCCAGAATACAGAACAAAGAACGCACATACGGAACGTAGTATGCAGAGCGAGCAATATAAAATATAGAATGTGAAATATAGAATACGAAAAACAGCACGTGGAATATAGATTATACACTGTAGAATATGGAATATAACATATGGAATATGGGAATACTACAGACCATAAGATATGGGATATAGAATATGAGTTACGAAATATAGACAATAGAAAATACAATATTTAATATAGAATGCAGATTATGAAATATGGAATATAAAGTACAAAAAATATATCTGAAAGACGCAATATACTATATGGAATACAAAACATATAATATGGACCAGGGAATATAAAACGTAGAATATAGAAAGTGACGCATAGAATGTATGGCAACATAGCATACAAAATATTGAAAATGGATAGATAGGATATTGAAATGGATACAAAATATTGGAAATGGATAGAGGATATGGAATATGGAACAGAGAATATGAAACGTGGAACATAGATACGGTTGAAATGGATAGAATGAAATAATGAAATTAAACTACCATAGTTTCAATAAGCAAGCTTTCCGTACATGCATTACAATACAAGTGGTCTTCGGGAAGAAGTTTCCAAGTGTGAAGTGAATTTTAAATGGCTGTAAAAGGAAATTTTCCCCAAGGACGAAGGGACGGACGGAAAGAATGATTATGAAAATTTTACAATCTTCAGTTGATTTGCCACCACTCGAAGCGTGCATCGAACAGCTACAGAGCTGTCCGTTTTCAACCTCATTCTCTAAACGATAAAGAATGCATTCATTTCTGCCAAAAATTTGTCCCAATATTCCTGACGATTTACTATAATAAAATGTTATTATAATTATTCAAATATTTTTTTCTAAAGCGTTTCTCTGCACCATTTGACCGCCGTAAATGTATTGTCAGAACTCATGTTTAACAATAAGTAACTTAAGCAACGCAGTAAATCTTCTTAGCGCCCATGCCTTACCAAGCTTCTTATCGTAATTTATACACGAAATTCCGGCGGCAACTGACATTTGGTTAATTGTGATAAAATGTGTTTTATATAATTAAAGCATGTTGAGTAATCAGATAGTTTTCCATAATGAATTTGCCATATCTACGCTTAGCGACCACTAAACGTAAACAAAGCTAAAGTTCTTGTTTACGACGATAGCAGTTAAACAAAGGACTAAACCTTTCCGACGAACATTTTGTATACGTTAAGCTTTTTGTCATAATTTATTCCCCAATTTTCCTGGAATAGATGAATGAGTTTTACAAAATATGTTCATACTCATACCCAGGGTAGAAGAAAAATGCGTGTATGTTATAATAGATTTGTCCACTCGTTTGTAACACACTTGTACGGCATATGTTTTTAATTAAAGTAAATTTTTTAATTGGTTTTATTAATTTGCTAATTTAATTTTCATCTAGCTCCACAACCGTTTGTCTGTCCCTCTGTCTGATAGTTAATTTTTTTTTTTTGAAAAATCCTATGGTTGTAAGACTTTCGGTAGGAACTCGAAATTTCATGCAAAACGTCTCAATGAACGGTCACATATCACTTATTAGAAAATGATCCACACGTCCCTAATAAGGTAGAATTCGTAGTTTGGTAGAAATATTTACGGAAAGCATTTAAAATTGCTGTGAAAGACAGAGATTCTAAGCGATATTCGTCTAAGATACGATATAAATATTTCCTAAGAGCAATTCCGTTTCTGATCGATTGCCTGATGCGTAAAAGTTTTAGGCGATCGCTAGCGAACGGTGAATAAAATGTATTTCCTTGTGATATACAGTCAAATGGCACCGGTTAGCCGGATAGCCTTTCCTAAAAAATTTGCCAAGTCTCTGTTATACAAAAGCCGAACAAAGCTTTCAGTCTTGGGGCGAAGATCCTGCCATATATTTACATAATTTTCTGCAGTCAGCTAAAAGGCCAATGGAAAATGCCTTTGGTCGGGCAACTCTGACATTTTCACATTTCATAAAGCATTTCGTTATTATAAAACTGTGAATACCATAATCACCCTCAGGCGTGTATTTTACGTGGATGATTTAATTTGACGGTATTAGTTAGTAAAATGGAATGTTCTTTAAAAAGGGAATTTAGGATATTTGGCTGTCGTTAGTTGCTACTTTTCCCACCTTTTTGTTTATGACTTGGGTATGAAAAGAGTTCTTGGCTTTTGAAGATTAACTAAGAGAAGGAATATTTTCGACTATCATTGTGAGAATGAAACCGCAACTTCGAGCACTTATTAAGTAGAAGGGGTAACGTGTGGTGTAGTGTTTGTGGGATCGGGTGGGGAATTGGCGAAATGGCGAGAGGTAGCAAAACATTTCGTACTTGCAGTCTTCTGATATTTCATATTTTCTGATCGCTTATGGTACAGAGTACACTAAGGGGCACGAAAACAAAATTGAGAACTACTCGAGATAGACACACATTTTAGTATACAAATTCAGACTTATTTTCTGAATCCATTAGAATCCCTCAGGAACGATATCTATCCCAAATAGATCGGATTAGACGGCTTTTGCTACTAATACTACTTATATTGGCTAACTACTACTACTACTACTACTAAGGTCGGCTTTTGCAAAAGTCTTTATAAATAAAAAAAATTATCATTTTTTATTTTGGGGACTGTTACATAGCTGAGTAGCTTAGAAGTCCTTCAATCAAGTCGCCATACTTGGGTTAAATTCCCGGAGCAATAAACCGTACTTTAATTATGATTAGTCTTTGCATTCTTACGGGCAGCGTCCGCTGAGTGGTATAAAAAAAAAAAAAAAAAACAACAAAACCGTCTTTAACATTTCTTGGAAGAAATGGCGAAGAAAATATTTTGTTGTCTAAGTGAATACGAACGGTTTGGATGGGGCGCGACGACTATTCGAACCGACTTTAAAAAAAAAAACAAATCTTTTTATGGCAACAAGTGTTTCATTTTGAAAGCTGCTCTAAAATATTAATTTGGGTTAACTTTGGACCACATTGATCTATTTCTTGAATGTCTTTCTATATAAGAATTCTTAAGGAAAGTGAGCCTTAATAAGGCAACAACAAGTAATTTAGGATTAAATGGACTGAACTTGGATTAAGCAAACCTTTTTCAAAACCTTAATGGCAGGTACGCCTCTATATAGGGCTAAAGTTAATAATAGTATGATAAAATAATAAATTACTAATAGTTTATGACAAAAATAGTTGAAGAACGAATACTTCTTTGACAAAAAATTTGGCTTGACTTCATTTAAACTAGACCACATCGACCTATTTTCGTGATGCCTTCTTGTGTAAGAACCTTTATGGATAATATATCTTTATAATAAAATGCTTTCTAACTTTTTATACCCATCATCTAATGATGCGAGGGGGTATATCGATTTTGTTAAAACGTTTGTAACGCCCAGAAGGAAGCATCAGAGACCCCATAAACTATATATATTTTTAATCAGCAAGAAATTCCAAATCAATTTAAGCATGTCAGTCTGTCCATCTGTCGATATGTGTAATATCTGTTGTGAACACTTTCCAGGTCGCAAAAATGAAGACATCGCCTACAAATTTGAGTTCTTTTGCTTCTTTTGTCTTTTTCAGGATAACGGTGATGGGTATAAAATATTCGGTCCCGTTTTTAATTAATGAGAAATATATTTGACAAAAATCGAACTGGACCATGTAGGTCCGTTTTTAGGATCCCCGCTTTATGAAAAATAAGCCTTTAGAAAGCACTGCTTTGATAATTAGGGATAACAATAAAGATGGGCGAAGAAGAGATCTTTTAAAAAAAAAATATAGAGCAAAAAACTTGCTATCACTACGGGTCACCATTTTGATTTCTTTTCCTCGAAGACTTTTAAGAAAACGCTTTTACGCTATCAACTTCCTAAAATTTTCTATTCTGGATTGTAACTAGGGTCAGCATAGGGCGTTTAATGGCTGTCGTGCTCCACTATAATATTTTCACCTGAGCTATATATTGCCGCATAGGAAGTTCTCTGTAGGGGTTACGGTAGGTCCTATAAACTATTAGTTTTGAATTATGAACATGTTCACTACAAGCTAATGAAGCAAGACCGACACATTACCAATTGGCGAAATAAGTTTTTATATCAATCAGTCAGTCATGTTCTTTCCCTATTCAAAGCTCAAACTTCATGCACGGAATTTGTTGTTAAGCCCAGCTAAGCGCACTAATTACCTTCTTCGCTGACCAACTGGCTTTGGGAAAGTTTCTAGATAGAGGTAACGCATATAAATCCTATCTCTTTCATATTTGGTAGCAATTGTTTCATTATTTACTGCTTTTTTTTTTCAAGTAAGAGGATCGTGAAAATTGAATGGAAAGATTTTTTTAGATTAGTTGTAATAAAAAGATTGAAAACCTCTGCCCCGTTGCTCTTAAATAAAATCCTCACTTCATTCATACCGGCGAGCATATATGCATTACCTTTCTTTTTTACTTCTTTTTCTTTTTTCTACAATTCCTTTGTTCCATAAATAAAACATTCATTTCTTTTATTTCACATATTTTCTATATGTGTGTAGAAGGAAGTAAGTGTGAGTAAGAGGAGAGCGGAGAGAGAGAGAGAGAGAGAGAGTATTAAAGGGCTTGTTTCCAAAGTCTAGATGTGCATAACCGTCGTGTGTGTGTGTGTGTGTGTGTGTGTGTGTATGTGTATGTATGTGAACGCGTTCTCATCTTCAGAATGAAGAATTTTAACACTGGCATTTTTCATGGCATGTTTGGCCATGTCATGGAGAGGAGTTTTTTTGGCTACCCGAAAAAACCAAAGTAAAAAATGAATATATATATGTATATATATACATATATATGGCATAGTAAGCAGCAAAGTACTTCAAATACTTACAAATAATATCGTATAATACTTAGGATATATATGGCAATAAGGGTGTACGCGGGAAGGGGGTGGATGGGGATGATGGTGCGGTGCCGGCGATGGGGAGGGGGTGGGGGTAAGCATGTGGGAAGCATGTACATGAATGAATGTCTGTTAAAATGAAGAAAAAGTGATTTTAATTTTTCTTCGTTTTTAGCTTTATTCCTGTCAATAGCAGGGCATCGAAATAAGAGAGATGGGGATGCAATGAGAACAATTGTTTAATTCACATATTTTCTAAAACGAGACATTCATACATTTATACAATAATGTACATACGAACATTCTCATACATATTTATAAAGGAATTTCGTACAAAATTTTCATTATTATCCTCGCTACCATCATTATCATCATTATCATCATCATCACCATTATAATCATTATAAACATTATCAGTGTTTGTGTGACACATGGACTCTGGGTGACTTTAAACTATTTGTGTCCAAGTTAAGAGCAAAGTGTTTTGATCTTTTCTATATGTAAATCCTTAACACTGCAATAACAACGACAACAACAATAGCAATAGCAATAACAACAACAACAACGACAACAACAGAAATCCACTACTATTTGAATACTCCTAGAGATTTACACACAAATGCTACTTAATGCGACTTTTGTTCTTCTGTTTCTCTTTTTTTTTTTGTTTTTTTTTTTTTGTTTTTAATTTCTCTGAATAACTTTTTGATAAAGTTCATAAAACAAGGTTAACACCTCACTTCGTCGTTTTGTTTTTTTTTTTCTTCCGTTTTTGGGGATTTTTTTTTCTTCTGTCATTTGACAGCAAGAATAACGATAGGAACAATAAATAAAGTAAGACATAAAAAAACGTTTCGTTTGTTTAAATTTTTAATGACTGTAAAGCAGAGATTTATCATAAAAGCCTCCTAAAAATAACATACACTTCATGTGAAACGTCACTTGTGTGGCACTTAACATAAACATAACAACAGCAATAACAAGAATAAAAACAACAGCATTAACAAAATAGTACAAACGCATACACACACACACGCATACACGGAGAAACAGAACCAAATGTAAACAGATTTAACTGCTGTTGTTGTAAAGGTAAGCATAAAATGCTTTAAAGGCATTTCGTTAAACTCTTTCAATCCTATGACAACAGTTTTATGGGAATATTTTTTTATTATGTGACTCGTAGACAAAGAAAGTAAGGTTGTTTAAATCGTCATTACCATCATTATCATCGTCATCCTCATCATCATCATCATCAAGTGAATAGTAATAATAATCATTTTTAGCTATCTTCAAGTTTCGTCACCTTAGTATATATATGCATGCACGCACACAAACACATATATATATATGTATGCATAGTTTTATATCTTCTCTCATTTCTGTTATTTATTATTATTAATTGATCCTTAAGTTTTCACTTTTAGTCCCTTTCATGTATGTGTGCGTCTTTATGTCTTGGTGTGTGTTTGTGCGGATAGCACTTGAAATATGTTTTCAGTGTTTTCATCAAGTTCAGTAGTGAATGAAGGAAAAAAGTCAAGAGCATATAGAGCAGTAGAGTAACACCAGCTACCAGCACAAGCATTAGCACCAACAGTCGCAGCAAAGCAGCGACATTAGTGGCGAGAGTCTCAACACAATTTTTCATTTTTTCATTTCTTCTTTTTCTTCTTTTAACGCAACGTCTAATTATGAATTATGTCAATAGGCTTTTGCCTATTGAAACCGTCACATATACAGTCGCACGCATTTATATACAACGGTGTAATTTCCTTCATGTTTTTTTTTTCCTCTCTTCTATATAACAATAAAGTACTTAAACTCAAAGGATTTCCACTTTTTTATATTTTAATTTTTTTTTTTTTTTTTTTTTTACTCGCATAAGGACATCAGCTGCTACTCATTTCTGTTTCGTACTTCAACTTAGAAATGGGGTTAGAAGAGAAAAGAAATTTTTCATTAATTTAAGGAAACAATTTTTTTTTTTTCATTTAAAATGCATTTTAATCGAACGTACATATTAAGTAAACGTATAATTTGACATACGACTGACAACTGACTGAAGTGGTTGCAATATTGAAATTGAAAACGGCAGCAGATATCATTCATTGTGCTCGTCGTCGTACTCGATGAATAAAAAGATGTCAATTTAAAGGTTCATTAAATTATTTTATTAAATCAAAAGTTCATGCAAAAGATAAGTTTATCATCAGTGGAATAAAGTTTTTTTCCATAATCTCAAGCTCGAGATGAAGTAGGTATGTTACTTAAATTCAATTATGGGGAAACTTTGCAAAGTTTGAAAAACCAAAGCATGTCTAAGAAAACACTCGATCGTTGATAGCGATGACCTCTAAGAAAACTATGATAATTCGCTCACTTTTAGAACACAAACATGATGACCTTGTGGACATAAAAACAATCTATAGTTTGCAAGCAGTTCAAGCATCGGTTATGGTTTAACAGATTTAGCCATGCCGCTGGAGGCAATCTATTTGCGTTATTCTAAGCAAACCAAGACCTTTTACCGGGTTTTTTAAAAACATGGTTGCTATTTTGCTTATGAGGATACATCGAGCTGCGTCTCTTCTTCGAGTGAAAGTGCTTTGGGAGTATTTGTCACTTTGCCTAACAACATAAACTATGATGCTAAAGCATACGTTGTAGAAGTTTTGAATGAATTGAAAAAACGTGAAACGTCTGAAGCATTGTTTTCCCTACTAAAGCGGTGTTGAATCTATTCATGAAAAACTAGGGCAATAAAGTACAGAACAGGGAACTTATTACATATGTGGTATGTAAATACGTAACTTGTATAAAAATAATCACAAATACATTATTCGAAGGATTGCTCATTGTTAGCAGTACATTCTCCCATCTGTGTAATAATTTGTGGATGCAAGGCCTTTGAAAATCCTTCTCTTCACGGAGTCTTTTCTTTTTTTATTAAACTTAGCCAGAGAAATGCATTCTAACACTGAAGTGTTCAATCATTAGCGCCTAAGGTTGTCCGCTTTATCTATCGGAAACTCCACTGCACTAGAGATTTGAATCCACGACCATTGGATTATTAGTCAAGATCAGTTTTCTACTCGGTCACTCAACCGGATAAATTTAAAAAAAAAAATGAATTTCTAAGAACTATCGCTCTTAACGAAAAACTCTGTGTAGGTGTAACATGTAGTCTTAAAAGTTTTTTTATGTCCAACATTACACGTGGCACGGGAGTGTGCTAAGTTTGCGCCCATGCATGCTATGCCCAGAATGACTTGATACAAATCGTCCGTTTATTAAAACGATCGATTCGGAAAGTGATTCTAAGCTTGTCTCTCCGTTCGTCCTTCCATCTTGTTTTCTTGTGTTCCTTTTATTATACCGATTGATTCGGAAAGTGCTTCTAAGCTTGTCTGTCCGTTAGTCCTTCCATCTTGTTTTCTTGTGCTCCAGCTACAGATGGTTATATTTGGACGCTGACTTATTTTAGTCCAAGGACGTGCTTAATGGTGAGCCGTGGCCCACTATAGTCTGTTCACTTGTTTAGTGAAATGTATTTCTGCCTAACGTTCGATAACTCACGCTCTTGAAACCTTTTTTTTATGGATACGGTAGTGTGCGCAATTAAGTAGAAGTAGTTTCAAATCTTACTCACACGTTTTTAGGAGAATTTCCGCATACTGCAAGAAACAACTTGCACATTTTTTTGTCCTTACGTGACTTGACGTAGAATGCCATACAAAGCGATTATTACTTTTCTACCCCTGTTAATAAGGAAGCTTAAGTTAATTAAGATTTGCTGAAAAAGTTTCCCTCAGTCCCAGATATACTGCGCACATCTCCACATATGGTTAACTCTGAGAAATTGCTTGAAATGCTTTTCATTTTATGGAAATTAATGAAGAACTATTTGTAAATTCAGTCAGGAGAAGCTTCGAATAGTATTTGATTCGAAGCAACAGCAAGCTTTAATCTAACTTTCGTTCTTTCACAAAAAGACGAGTTTAGAAAAATAAAATCTCGTTCAGAATAAATCCTAAATGAGCAAAATTTTGGATTTTCTCTTTTTATACTCTACGCTACGTATGATACAAAGATATAATAAATTCACTTTTTGGCTTCATTTAAGCGTGTCTGTCTGCCTGTCCGCCTCCTCGCCTTGTTTTCTTGCACTCCACAGGCGATAATTTTTGAGATACTTTGACGAAATTTGGTCACTGCCGAGTGTTTTGGCCCAAGGACGGACGCTATTGAAAATGGAACGGATCAGGCCAACCTTTCGACCACTTCCCATATAACAACTTCTTTTCAATAGTCGCTAAATATGAATGACTGTGACTTTTGAAAATAAGGCTTTATATCGTAAGTGCGGTTGTAAAAAGTCTCTGTACTCTGAAACCTATTCTAGTAGCGCTTGCGCTTACGTCAAAACATCTCAGGGTACCGAATTTCATCGAAATATCCGGAACCTAGTAATCTGTTAACTGAACACAACAATATATGGACAGACATTAGACAGACGGAAAGACGGATACGCTTTAAAAAAAAATGTAGGCTATTATCAGACGGACAGACAGACAAGCAGGCAGATATGTTTAAGTCTATTGAAACAAATGATCTGGAAAATCATTTTAGCCTGAATGACATGAAAAGAAGGTGCAGTTACCTTACGGCCGCGTGACATACATATGCAGCAACTTAATGTATCGTGTACAGTAAGTCGTCGAGGATATAAAAATTTCAAATATTTTAGTGTTTGTTAAGTGCTAACCGCAGTCTGGCAAGTATTTGCCCGACAGAAAAGCGTTATGTCGTCATCGATCGAGCACTGACCAATCGTATATAAATGATGGTCTACCGCTCTACTGAGTACTGAACTTGGGCATATCGATCTAATTATCGTATTTCTTAACTACTCAGACATGTGCTAATACTATGTATAATCTTAGTCTTACCAGTCTTAAGTACCTTTAAATATTTTTAAAATACAATCTTCGGCAATGAGTTTACGTTAAGGCTTCCAACTGTTTCTAAACATTCAACTTAAACTTGCTCCCAATTATGAACATACCGGACCATTATTCAATCGACACAAGAGAATGAATGCTTGCCATTAACTTAATCATAGCTTACAAGTACAAGTTTACATATTAAGTTGTTGTTGGTTTTCTATTTTAAATCTATTGATATTGAGTTTACGCGCTTAAGTTTTCCCGATAAGTCCCACAGTTGATCGTTTAGTTTAAGTTTAGTGTTAATTGACAGCTAAGTCACAGCTAGTAGCTATAATGCTTAACTTTTACCAAAACTTTCGCCATAACTTGACTTATTCTAGTTTGATTACAACACCATTACCGGTACGAAGTGGTAACTTTTTCACATCAGTCTACGCAGTAATCTTTCTATACAGATATAATCTATAATGTAGTAGTAACAAATAGAGAAGAAGAACAAGAAAAAGTAAAAGAAGAAGAAGAAGAGAGAATGAAAGAGAACATCTACCTGGAGATGTTTGCACGTAACAGTAGTTAAGGTAGTTGCAGTAGCAGTATCAGCATCAGCATCAGCATCAGCATCAGCATCAGCATCAGCATCAGCATCAGTAACAGCAGCAGCGGCAATAAGAGACTTTTGCAGAAAATATAACAATTTATGCAACAGCAAGGTATGTCAGTAAATACATACACACAAACAAACACACACACAGGCACGTATGCATATCTGCACTTGTATAGGATTAAAATTCAGTTAGATTTTAATCTTATGTCTATACTTTATGGAAGTTTTCTGTTTTCTGGTAACAATTTATCAAAAATCCAATCAATGATAAATATGAGAAAAGTAACAAAAAAAAAAAAAAAAAAATGAAATAAAAGAAAAAAACGGGAGGAAATTCTAGATGTAACAAAAGTAAAAACTACTTAAATATTAAAGATTACTGGTAAAGAAAACTATAGAATTTCATTCTTAAACTGGAAAAGAAAGGACAAGAAGATAAGAAAGGATACCTTAAAAAACACTGCAGGAGATCTTGTGCTGATAAAATGTAATCTCTTTCCCATAAGAGATTCTTTTGTTTTTAAATTTTGTTTTTTTTGGCTTTGTTTTTATTATTGTTGTTGTTGTTGTTGTTGTTGTCATTTTTATTCTCTCTTGCAATGAATGCATAGGAAATAATCAATTCACACTTTGAATAGCATGCCAAAGGATGTTTTGTATCAAATGACAACAAATAATCATAAATTTTACGCCTCTTCTTAGCTTTATCAGTAGAAATGTGCGTGCGCTTATAATTTATGAGATTTATGTACTCTAACCTTTTGTTAGGGTAAGATGTCTAGGGGAGACGATAGAGGTAAAGGCTGGCAGAGAGTGAGTGAGAGAGAGTTAGGTGGCTGGGGACGGAGGGATTATATTCAAAGTTGACATATGACAACTGTCGTTTACTGACATACAATGTTACGTATTTTTCCGTACATGTGGTCTCGGTTGATCGTCCCCCTCTTTTACCCGACAAAAAAAAAAAAAGAAAAAAAAAAAAATGGAAAGAGAAATAAATTACAAACGTTGTGTGTGTAATTAAAACTTTTCGAAAATTCTTTAATTATGACGTTGTTAAAATTTAAAAGGAAAAGAACAACTTGTAGTCGTTGCTTTAATTGATAATTTAATTAGATATTCAATGAGATACATGCTCGCAACATATCGACGGAAACGCAGTCGCTAGCTCTCATCCATGCCAAGCCATGCACATAGAAACGTATTATAGACCGAGAAATGTGTTTATGGTAATGTTTCTGTTTTTTTTTTTTTTTTTTTTTTGAGTAATAAAATGCGACCTACATACAAACGAATTTTTATTCCCACAATCGGAGGATGTGGATATGCTAACTTTGTTATTTTGTTGGTTACAATTAGAAATACGCATCAGTGAACATATGAAACTATTGCGTGCAGTTATAATTAGCTGCATATCTAAGTCAAATTGGATGTGTTTGTGTGTTTGCGTGTTTGCTTATCTGTCTATTTGTTCACTCGTCAATCTCTCTCTCTCGCTCTCTCTCTCTCTCTCTCAACATCCCTCTATTTGTCCACGTATCCATATGTTTCGACTATCTGTCTAACTGTTGGATTCTTCATGCGAACACCTGTTCTTTTTTTTGTTCATTTGCGAGTCCGTTCAACTATGCAATCGTCTTTCCATCTACCACCATCCATCTTCCAGCCTTTTGATTATTGATGGGCGAGTGCGCCAACTCCTCTGCTTGTACGTCTCCTGTATCCCTTTAATCATTTGTCCATATATTCATGCGTGCCACTGTTTACGCATTTCTGTGTTCGGGCGTGCGCCTGTACGGCCCCTTATTCAGCCGAATTGTCTAACTCTTCATCTCTTCCTATCCATTTTGTCCACCAGGGCGTCTGTTCGAGCATCTCCGTGTTCGTGCCCGGAATTTCCGTCCATGTGGTAATATATCTATTCATCCCTAACTGGAGCAAACTGTCCACCTTTTTGTTTATTGGCCCTTTCGTTCTGCTACTAATCTCTTGCAAAGCAGTTCGAATCTTTCTTTGTCCGCTTACCGCTCTTTTGAGCTTTAAACAGGTTCATCTGATCACTCGTCTTCCTACATATCAAGCTATGGGTTCATCCATTTCGTTAACTTTCGTCCGCTCTTCTAGTCTCATTGCACGTCAGTCCATTTGCCCTCAGCTGTTCCATCTTCTTTCAATACGTTCCCCATACTAACTCTCTGCTATCAAGTACTCCTTTATCCATAAGCGTCATTCTTCGTTCATCCTTCCGATCTTTTGTCGGCTACGATTGTTAGTCCGTTTATCCCTTTGTGCGTTCTTCCGTTCATCTATCCTACCTCGCGCCAACGAGCTGCACAACGTCAATCTGTGCGGTTTCCTATCTGTCCGTCTATCGTTGCCCATGTGTGCCTCGTGCTTACGCACCCGTCTTTGTTGCCATCGATCTGTTTATCTAGACAATCTTTCAATATTATGTCTCCTTTTTCCTCTCTACTCTGGACTCTTTATTGTTAACAATCTCAAAGATACGAAGTGGAAACCTGTTGATCTTGAGCATGTTCTTGGTAAAAATTCCTATAAAGTAAAACGGGAAATGTTTTTAGAAAATCAAGCAGAGGTTTAAAGGCTCATTGCCAAGAAAGCATCATCGTCGTTATATCTAATGAAATACTTTGTAATTTTACGAAACGGTGGGCATTAAAAATTCGCCTCCAAGGCGCTTATAGCTTTCTTACTTATTGCCCTATATATGAAAGTTCTATAGAACAAAATTAATTACATTTAAAAATGGTACGTAAGTGAATAAATAAGTCTTGTATTTTGTCTGTCTGTCTGTCTGTGTGCATGTTTGTACGCCTCTTGTCTATGCTGTATGTATACGAATGTGTGTTTAGTCATCAACTCAGCTAAACTAATGAGATGATATTTTCATTTTATCCATATTTGCATTAGTTTAGTGTTATTTGTTTTAATAAAGGGATTTAAGAGTAAAATCATTTTTCTACTTTGACGATTTGTCTTTGTCTGTATCCGTATCTATAAATGTAACTAATTGCCTGTAGAACAAGGGGCCATCAACGGTAGTGTATAGTAGTGACACTACTACTACTAGTAGTAGTAGTATTAGTAGTGGTAGTATTAATGTAACAACTGGTGGTAGTAAACGCAGTTGTTGCAGCAGGCAACAGCAATAGCAACAACATTATGTCGGTTATGCTGTTAGTGAAAATTGAATTATATTGAATCACATTCATTGAATATCTATCCATCTATCTATCTATACATCCATCTCTTTATCTATTTTATTATGCATGTATCACAAACACGCACTTACACGCACAACCCCACATATACTCGGATCATAAGCATCATATGTATAGATATCTATATACATATATATATATATATATATATGTGTGTATGCAGATAGATATCAATGCGTAAATATATATATATATATATATATAGACATATGTATATATATAAGTATTTATTTGAATGTGTTCTTAGCTTGTTGTTGTTCCTATAACGCAAAGCACAACAGCACCACGGCTTACAAAGGCGGTGTACAATACACTTGAACACATGCTCGTTTCAATTTTTTTTTTTTTTTTTTTTTTTGCTTTTAGATATTTTGTACAATAATTTTTATCAAACTTGTCGTGTGTATATGTAAGCGGCACGCAAAGCTGGCGGACTAACTCTCTGACTGGGGCAGACAACGGGCCAAGCTGGCATAGGAGGAGGGGGTAGCAAACAAGAGCAAAGCATCTCTTGCGTTCTTTCTCTTTTTTGATTGTTTTTTGTTTTTTGCTTTTCTGATTTTCCTTCATTTTTCTTTTTTTTTTTCTTTGTTATTCTTTTTTCTTTCTCTCATAAGCCTACACACATGTACGAAACAACTTCATATGTAGCACGAATAACACACAATTATACGTACAGATAAATTTGTATGTAACATTACTTAGCCTGCAAGTGAATGACTGACTTTCATGGTTGGCATGGAATCTTGATAGATATAGATGGACGGACGAGATAAATAAATGAGACACTTTAGACTTTGCTTGAGTTCAATTGAGGAATGTTCTTTTAACACGCCCGTACTCTTCAGCAGAGAAATATTACTAAGAACAAAAAAATTCAAATTAAAATGCAAAGATTTCAATAAAAGCGCTTTTTAACAGTAATGGGGGTAGAGTCGTCGTTATCGTCGTCATCGTCGTCATCGTCGTTGCCTTGTAATAGACATTAGAGATATTTCTTAAAGTTTAAAACAAATATATATAATAATTCTTAGCTTTTTTTTTTGCGAATGCGAGCAACGCGCTATTCATTTTGAAAGATGTTTCTGTGTTTATGTTAATTAATTTAAAATATCTAAAAATCATTTATTACTTAAGCATCACATGATGTTGGTTACATCTTAAAAAATTGAAAAGGAAAAGAAAAACAAAGAGGAAGTATTTTCCCATACCCGACAATGAAAAGCTTAAGAGCTTCTTCACACACTATTCTATACTTTCGTATAATCTTCAATCTGACAAATTGCTATCGCACACTCGACCACTATGTTATTAGAACGTATTTCAACATTTCGAAGAACCACAAAGGACTGTTTAGTTCTCCGTTAGTTACATCTCTTTAAGAGCGAAGTACCATAATTTTGATGCAGCACCCTTTTGGACAGTGCGGAACCTCTCCTTTCGTCGACATAAATAAGTTATAGTTGCGAGACAAATTTTTAATACAATTCACTTTAGGTTAAAATCCTTTTCTCACTCCTTTAAGCGGATTATACATTCTTTAATGGCCTAATCCGGAGCTATTGAGTTGTCGGCTTCCCTTTCACTGCTGCTCAACTCGATATAAGAAATGGCCTAAACATGATCGAACGAATTATTAGCCTCTTTTTGTTTGCTTTGGTAAGACTCGCTTAATCAATTTTAAAGTTTCTCTTTTTTCTTCTTCTCTACGCTCAAGCGGACGACTGCGTTTTAAGTCTTGTATTGTCCTATGGCAAACAAGATTGAGTTCTCAGCCTTTTTCTTACTACTTCAGTAAAATTGTCTTGAGCTGCTGTCAGGAAATATCAACTGCTTCAATTAAAACATGCCCTCCTTCTACCTCTCCACCCTTACATATACACGCATCTAGCTCTTTGGGTTCTCTAATGGTCAACTAAGTCTTACACATCTTTTTAAAGATCGCACTTTTAAACTTGTTGAAAAGTTGATTGAGTTGTTTGTGGACTTAAACTTCTTCGATGGTGAAGATTTGTTCTTCTTCTTCCTTTCTTGTGTGTTCAAGCAACCATATGCATTTAAATGTCAGATTCTTTCGATGACCTAATTATAACGATAACTGTGGCTGAGTTGAAAGTCCTTAATAATATCCTTGCAAAGAGGGATTGCTGGGGCTTCGATATTATTATCCTTTTTCTTTTCTTTGCATTTACGCAAACACATGTGTTTAAGTAAAAATATAAGGGAGAATTCTACTCATCGGTTTAAAGTGTGAACAGCGTTCTTACTTTATTATGACATTCTTTCCTTTTTCCTTTATTCCCAATTCAAATACTCAGAGGTATCTAGATTTTTACTTGTTATGATGGCCCAAGTTGCACTATGTGAGCTGGCTAGCGCTGTAATTCACAAAAGTTGGTCGTTCTCTTTCGAAAATTCGAGTATAACGCGCTACTGCATGGCCGTTCTGAGTAGTTTTAGGCCTATAAACACACAGTCTAACTTTTGGAAGCCTTTTCTTTTTTTAATATGACCAATCACTTAGGTGATGCCCGTGATACGGTTACGATCAGAGGGAAGTAAAGGAAGAGAAGAAGATACGGAAAAAGTGCCTAGTTGACGTATGGACTGAGCACTCACTATGCTACCAAGTCTACTCTACCACATTGAGATTTGAATCTGTGAACACTGACTTGGTAGCCGCGGTTCTTATCTACTCAGCTATTCATGGAGATTAGCTTTTAGTTCCATACAGACTGTACGAGATTTCGTAAAATCAGTCACAATCTACATCTGGTAATATGTATGAAAAACTGCCACTGCCACTGTACCACTGCCTACCAAAGTTATGGTTCATAGTGAAACGCTCGATATGATAACAAACCGTTTTCAGTCTTCAGTCGTGCAAATTTTCTCTTAGTTAGATACTATGGCATTGAAATGTAGCAGTTATTTTATCCTTCAAAAGGCTTCATTCGGCTTCGCGAGAGATGATGTCATGCTTTGTTCTTTTATTACATTTTGTGTAGAAATTTGCGTAGAAATTTCTAGAGCGAAAACAACTAAATCT
This sequence comes from Glossina morsitans morsitans, assembly GCA_001077435.1. Taxonomy (NCBI): domain Eukaryota; kingdom Metazoa; phylum Arthropoda; class Insecta; order Diptera; family Glossinidae; genus Glossina; species Glossina morsitans. The sequence continues at coordinate 23,759 of CCAG010018986.1, read as the reverse complement.
TGTTTATTCTTTTGCTGCGTTTGATGTCCGTAACAAAGTCAATAACTTGCCTCTCATTAAACGCCGTTTGTCAAGTTTGTCAAGTAGCAGTCGGCCTGATTGCTGCCCTCAAAGTTTTAGGATTAATCGCAATCGTATCGCTTAAGCAAAAGCCGCAATCTGATACTCATTCTGGTGGTGGGTAGAAAAAGATTTGAGTTAAAAAGTTAAAGATTGGCATCTCTTGAGTAAAAGCCGCGATACGTTCATCAGATATTTGTTCATAGGGCGGATACAAAAGAAAAATTTCGAACAAAAAATGTAAAACTTACTTATTTCTTAAGTAAAAACCCACAACACGTTCATCAGATATTTATGTGCTCGGATGGCGGATATACTATAAACAACAAATTTATGCCAAAAAAGAAAAAAAAGAAAAAAAGAAGAAGAAAAAGAAGAAATGTAAGCGTTAGTGCACAGAGAGAAATAAGCCGAGTTACAATGACTTGTCCTCCATTACGTATGAATGCAAGATAATTTTTAAGCAATAAAGCAATTATCGCGTAAGAGGAATAAACTAATCGACCATTCCCGATTCTCGCATAACGCTGCCTATCCAGCACATTACACTCTTAATTGTCTAATTCGAAACGATTTATGCGTTTTTAGAATTATGTCTACAACTTTTATTTAATTCTTTAAAATTATTATAAAGCAATAAAGACAATGTTTTAATGACTCATGTCTCTTGCGTTCCTTTCATAATTATTTACATATTTATCAGTTAAGCTTCGAAGGAAAAGAAACAAAAGAAGAAAAAAAGATAATAAACGTTGATTATATTTGAAAAGAATTTATAAGTATTTAATAATGTGCACCATTCTATGGGGCACATTAATAGAGAGTTTTGGTTAAATAAGTGTTTACGCGTGTGTGTGCGCGCGTATGTGTGTGTGTGTATACATATGTACGCATAGCAGCAGACAAGCGAGCACCTTTATGCATATTATGCCATTGCAAACAACAACAGTCAAGTCAGTTAGTGACAGAGCTGCTGATGATGATAGGCAACGACTATCATCACCTAAACAGAAAAACTTAACTAACTGACTGGCTAACTGCCGTTTGCCTGCTTGCTTGCTTGCCTGCTTGCTTGTTTGCTGGCTTGTCGGCGTAACAATGTGTATGTTTGTTTATTGGTTGGTTTGTTGGTCGGTTACTTGGTTGGTTGACTCCAAGAAATTAACTATTCAAGGCAGGCAGTAAAAAAAACCTATACGTAGAGTTCCACGAAAAAAAGCGTGAAGCTTATGTGTAAGGCCAGTCAAACGAACACACACACACACACACATATATATATATACACTCTCGCGTACGCTACTTATACTAAACGGACCTCTATACAATATTCTCTTGTTTTTCTTCTTTTTTTTTTTTCTTTTTTGTGCTTCTTCGTTTTCGTCTTCGTTTTTTTTGCCTCCCCCTTTATCTTTACGTTATCGTTGAGCAAAGTCGGTAACTAATGACAAACGTATAAAATGTGAATGAATGAATATAAGTGACAGAGTGACACTCTCTCTCAATGCAAAGGAAAACGTTGACAACGTTTTGATAACATTAAAACACAACTACAACAACAACAACAACAACAACAACACTCAAATGGACAACAACAAAAACAATAACATTTTAACAAAAATCAAAAACAATTCCACTAAACAGGTAATAGACGATAGTTTTAAATGATATTATGTGCACGCCGTACAATACAATAAAAACGAAGAACATTGTATGTTACAACAATAACAACAATCACAACAACAAGAACAACGGCAACAACTTTTTGTTTCGTATTTATTTTAAAATAAATTTAAAAGGAAATTAAGTGACATACACACATACATACATACTCATACATACATACTCACACATACGTACATACAAATATACATACAAATGTACAGAAAACATCTCTCGCATATATATGCACTTGCACATCAAAAGTGCCGTACAATTGCATATATATGTACGTACATACGTACGAATATTTATTTATTACAAATTGTGCAAAAAAAAAAAACGGACTCTTGCACCATAAAACATTCTCTAATCAATTCTATGCATGTTTAAATGATAAGCTGGGAATGCATTTGCAATGCAAATATTTACAAATACCCACACATCTGTAAATAATTTAAAAGTTTACTCATCATTGATGATCATCAATTTAAAATTGTTGTAAATAATTTATTAGGACTCGGTGACGAGCAAGCAAAAGGTATCCGAATCAAAAGCTTTATTCTCCTTGACGTACTCTAGAAGTTTGTCAGATTTTTTGCTATGAATAACGTAGCATAACATAAATGTCTTAACTCAATGCACACTAATTTGATAGATTTAATATCCTGGCGGTAATTGGATTTGAAGGTATCGTCTCGTGCGATTCTCGTTTTCAGATTCCCTACAAGAGTCTATTAATTTACACTGATTATATTGGAAAACTACGTTAAATTTGTATTGCTTTCAATTATCATAAGAGATTGACAAAATCCATCACAGCCACTTTCGTTTCTTTCGGGCATTGGTTTTGCCAACTACTACTGGCTGGACAAAAATCAGGGCAAACGAACTCGATTTGATAAATATGCCTCGAATTAGCCCGGGAACATTTCAGCATGTCCGTCCGTCTGTCCCTTCGCTGTTTGTTGCAAATTTTACAAGTTTTTAGCTAATCTACGAAGCTACCGCCATATTCGCCCGACTGTTCACTTCGTTCATGACCTCATAGCAGACGCAATATTGACGACAAGAGAAATGAATCAATACCGCTCACGTGAGGGTGATGTGTATAAAAATTAGTGCGAAAAAGTGGATTTATCGTTATTGGAAAACCATGCTATATGAAAATCTGGTAAAAAAAGACCGCGCACAAAAATGGTTGGGTGCACATGCCAGCGATTTCTAATCTTTAAAAAATGTCAAGCGAATCCTCACATCTTTTAATTTAAAAATACACGTTAACAGCATGCGGCCTTTGAAATAATAAAATCCTTATCACGGAAGCCCTTTGGCGCCCTCCATAATGCTTTCAGAAATTGCGTTTTCCACGGATTTGAGCTTTAAGCACAAGGCACCTTTAACAAGCATATGCTCACAGAGAACAAGAGTGACGTAATATTTGGTTTGCTCAGAATCTTTTGGTGTTCACCTCTAACTTGTGTGCGATATTTAATTCCAAAATTCAAAAACAAAGTTATATCGCGTATATGTCGTATTGCGCCATATCGTACCTTTCGCGTTTAGCGCATTGTGTGTTGTATATTTTTAAAACCATATTTTAAAACCATATTTTTTTTTTTTTTTAGTTTGCGTATTAAGTTTGCGTATACACCGAAAAACCATATTTCCATAATCCGCGTTATTTTTTTTGTATTTACAGAGGTCTGTTAAGTTGATTTAGTTGGTGTTCGGAGTTGATATGAAGAATTTATTAAAGGGCGATTCATAAATAATTTCCCTTGTAGATAAGTATGAGTAGCAGAGTAGATAAGAATTGCGAATTCATTGCTCGCTTCAGTATACTTTGATCGTGGCTATGGCGTAAAGGCGTAACACTTACCGATGGGGCAAATACCCTACAGCTAGGCTACGGCCATCACTTCCATATCCCTTTCTCTTTTCTTACTTCTTTCTGTCTGCCAGCGTGTTACACGCATAGGGGACATCCCCTGCTTGACTGTTCATATTCTTGTGCCATCTATTGTAAGCCATTGGGATAAACGACTTTTTGCTTCCACCAAATAAATAAAGGTTCAATTAAGAGCTGAACACGATGAATGCATGATGAACTCAATTGTCGAATCGGTGATTTGATTACAGGTGTTTATATGTCATCAAAGATATAACTAGCATTACATTCATGAAGTGAATTTCATATAAAAAAAAAAAAAAAAAAATCACTTTGAATTATGTACAATGCAAATGTGTGCTCAGCGTTTAAAGCGTTGTCTTTTCACAGCTTTTTTCTGTATGATGCACGCATTATTGAATGGTTTCTCATAATCCCAAAAATGGAGTAAAAAAAATGCGTTAATCGTCATACGATGCTTTGGGCATTTAAACAATGCAATAGCGTTAAGGTGACGGATGAAAAAATATGCAGTGTATACGGTAAAGATTTAATAAATGATTCGCGCGAGTTAAAAACTGGTTTTCGAATTTCCCATCTATTTCCATATTCTACACTTAGCAGCAATTGTGTTTGCAACCAAATATTTGCCCACTTCTCCCCTGGCCCATCTCTTTTAGAGGATATTATTGGCGCCATAGCGTAGCAATACTTATTAAAATAAGAGAATGCTTTTATTCCATCATCAAAAACCTTTGTCGAAGAAGAAGGAGGTAGAATCAACCGGAACGTTATTCTGGCCATGACGACAACCTTCGAAGGCCAGTATTGGATCTCAAAATCCAATTCACTGAGTAAAAGATATGGCAAAACGGTTGAGAGCGCCACAATCCATAGTTTACCCTCATAAGGAGAAATTAAGGTGAATCGACAAATTAAAAAAAAGTAGTGTTAGAAAGGGAAGGAGCATTAGAGAATTTTTTAAGGGATTCCATTGAAGATTCTTAATGGGAAAAATTTTTGTTTTGTAATCTAAATTTTGAGATCCAGATCGTTCTTTCAACAGAGAAATAAAGGACGGAGAAATAGACCGAATCCTAAAAAAAGATTCAAGAAACCTTCGCCGTAATAATGGTTGTCGCCATAACAATGAGTGAGACCATATCATGTGGTATTGGGCACCGATGAATTAAAGCTTCACGTGTCCACATTGAAGCGCTAAACGCATTTGTCTTGTTGTGAACTTAATAAATAAGATAAGGTTTTCGCTTTAGAATAAGTTTTGGCCAATGATCATCTGCAAGAAATATCAGTAATTATAGACAGATTATATGGACAGACTATATTGCTTCAAGATAATAACATATCAACGTATTTATAGTTACGCGTTACTTACCTGAAGCACTTTTTTGTCTTCCGTGAGGAAATCATGATCATTTTCAAACTTGCAAAGTTTGTAGTCAAATCATACATACATATATATCAAGTTTCCACTTTTCTGTAAGCGTCACTGTACGTTTACAAATGGTGACAAAACACAGTTGAATGAACGGACCTACTTGTCTCATTCGTTTTAGAATTTCATTGTGACGTTTATAGGGTGTTTAAAAACCACTGGCAAGATTAGAGACGACTTGTGCATATGGAAACCCCAGATCTTAGGCAATGGCTATTATTTTCCTAAAGGTTTGAAAAGCTTTGTTAGACCTCAATTAATCCTCATATAAAGTACTGCGTCTTACTTCCTTAGCAATCGGTCTCTTGGAGACATTGTCCTATCTCCTCACAGCTTTAAAGTTGATCGACGATTGATAAAAAATTTTATTTATTTCTTTAATTACATTCCTTAAACAATTATTATATAACCATACCTGTCAAATAAGTAGAAAACATTACCATGATTACCATTAAACTAATCAGGTGGCGGAGAGCCATCAACTCATAAAACGAGCGGAAAAAAGACTCTAATCGAGAGTGGCGTTTTGATGCGTATTTCCGGGTAAAGGAATGACAAAATAAGTTTACCCTTAAAGGTTTGTGGGTAGGCAGAGTATAACAAAGTTATAACATATTATCCTCATGCCATGATTCCAAGCACTTGCCTATCAGTTCCGGTTGCGGTTAGTGTGCGATGAAATAAATTCATATATGAGTAGAGCATAATAAGTAACAGTGACGCTTAACTGATAAATAAAATATTATTTTTTTTTTTTTTCAAGTTATATTACAGCAGAATAATAAATAACGGGTAATCGATACCAGCTGACCGCTAAAATATAATACTCAGGATTTTAAACAAAAGCCGATACGATAACATTAGTGTGAGTGTTACGTGATTTTTGTTATAATTTCAATAAAAACACACTACAAGGAAATGACATTAAACTCATTTGATTATATGATCGAATATGTAATCATTTAGTCGTCCTTTGTTTGCTGAAAATTCAGTATATCATGGATATCTCATGTGCCAAACAATATTGATGTGAGGTAATTACTTGGAAATCTAACGCAATCCAATTCGCGCAAGTTAAGTATCAACGAACCATGCCACCATTGATGACGGCTTGAGCACATAATCGTTATCTTATTTTTAATTTTAACTGATCCGGGTTAATCTATCTCAATCCATTGTAGCAGTGCCAGTCTTTCTTCTAAAGAAAATAAATTAAAAAAAAAAAAAAGTAACAACACTATAGTGTACCACGGCCCGCTATTAACTACTCTACGCCACTGTATACTGTTCATATGACAACTTTTCAAAATAAGGTGTTATGCAGGAAGCAGTGGAAAAAGTGGTCTGATACGAGCTATTTTCATTCGCGTTCGCCCTTGGATCAAAACACATCAAAGTACCAAATTTCATCAAAATATCCCAAAAGTTGCGGCCTGTAATTTGATTGAGCACAAGAAAGCAAAATGGAAAGACGGACAGACAACATCAAATCGATTCAGAAAGCGATTATATATGGGTCTAACTCAAGTCCGTCTGGATATTGCACACATCCGCACAATTTTAACATTACCTCATACTACTAGTGGTGCAGAGTACAGAAATAATGAAATTGGTTTAAAAAATCATTATATGCATTAAGATTTGTTTTTTTTTAAAGTTCTCTTGGAAAATTGTTCAAATGACAATTACATCCCAAAAGACTTACATAGCCTTTCAGTTAAAATAATGAATCTATAGGCGATTGCATACATGCAGCATACTTTCCTGCTTCGCTCTAACATGAGCTGCTTTCGTATTCATGCTGTAAGCATCATAAAATTGCTAAAGCTTTGGAAATTTGATTTTGTTGAAAAAAAAAAAAAAAAAAACCAAACCATAAAACCAACACCATGATCGCCTTAGGGTGAATTCTTTATATCTATTATCTAAGCTCAATATAATTGCAATCTAGGTGGCCTACTAATGAAATATAATTGTGAATATAAATCGAGTCTAAATGACCTACAAGTGACGTAAAATCGTATGAAAAAATTTAGCTTTTCTTGACTCGTAGGCGGGGTTTTCCCATTGGACTTAAGTTAATCTTTGGCGCATTGGCTAAATATGTGTTAAGAGGAAAGTTTTTTTCAGTTTATACAAGTATAGAAGAAAGCGTTCATCTTATGTGTTTAGAAAGTAGTTCCACTAAAGGCCAGATAATAGGCAAATTTCGCAAGATTTTTTTTCTCCTTTGGAAGATTTCAAAATATACTTTTCACACAAATTATCAAGAGAGTAGACCAGACATCGTATTTCAAAAATTTCAATTTGGTTTTTTTAACATTATACTCAGTTTATGCCATGATTGGAATTTAGACGTAATTGCGGATCGTTTTTTCTTATTTCGTTCATTTCACTCTATTAATTTTTCAGTTATATTTAATGTCAAAAACAGGCTGAGTTAATGGGCTCTAAGCCTAAAGTAAACTCACATCTTAATGCGGTCAGAATATCATCAGTGAATATCTTAAATGGTATAGAAGTGTTGGGTGCTGATTTTTTTTACTTTCGGATTAACAAGTCGTTATATATATATCGTCGTTATAAATCTTTTCGACAAAGTTTTATTGTCTAGCTTTGTTGAAGCGCGAGCAAAACTAAAAATACCAATCGGACGGAGGGCAGACGTTTCAATATTGACCAATTTTCCTATTTATAATCGTATACTTTTTGTGATGAACAGAATAGTTAAACAATAAGCGAATGTATGGATAGACACAGCCGTATAGTTAAGGTAATGTGTAAAAAATCAAAATCGAAACCGGGCAGACCGACAGAAATTAAATATCAATTTTGTTTAAAGTCCTACATTTTTTGTAACGCATATAAAATGTAAATAAATTTTGAAAAGACGGACAAACGCTTCTAAATTTACTAATGTAGTGGACAATAAAGTTTAATAAAAAAAGACAGACGTATAGACAACATTAAAATTGGCTGGAAATTTTACATATAACCGCAAACATTTTCTAGTGCGTGGAATGAGTACATTAACATCGGACTGAAGAGCGCATAGGTGCAAATTTGTTAACGCGAGGTGCAAAACGTGTAAACAAAATTGGGAAGACGAAAAGACTTATCAAAATTTTGTAGCTCATGTGTGCTAAATGTAAATAAAAATCGGACAGACGGACAAATAGATCCAAATTTGTTAACGTAATCCGTAGAAAGTGTAGATAAGATTTGAACAGACAGATAGACATTTCAAAATGTTTTAGTGATGTGGGCAAAATGTAAACAAAAATAGGAACCATGGGCAAACATGTTCAGATTTGTTAATATGTTGAGCAGAAAGTGTTAATACGAATCGGACGAATGGACAAACATATTAAAATTTACATCATTTGCAATTATGTACGTTTTGCGATATGTATAAAAACTAAATAAAAAAATGAGAGACAGACAAAGCGCTCCAAATTTTATAACGTATGTGCGACAAGTGTGAACAGAAATCGGACAGATAGACACACATGCTTAAATTTGCTAATGTAATTTGTGTGAAGTATAATAAGCATTCGACGGACGGCCAAAAATATCAAAACACATTGAAAATCTTATTTTTAATCACATAATCTTTTATTATGGCGCGTACATATAGCATATAAAAATTCGGAACGACAGACAGACCTGTCCAAATTTGCTAACATAATGTCAAGCAAGTGTAAATGAAAATAAGATAAACGGATAGATATTCTCTTGCAATTTCATTAATAGCCTATCAAGGGAAGGAAAACACATACATTTATGATATTGTCTCGAATAAAATGATAAATTTAATGTATCTTCATTTTCCGGTATAAAGGGATTAGAAAAAAAAAAATCTATTAAATTTTACAGATGAATATTTCTTTTTTTAATTCTTACTTAAGCAGCTTAATAAAAACTAATTCCAATACAAGTTCTATTGATACGAGTTTGTATGAAATTACAAGGCTTTCATAGATTGGCTTTGGCTTCGGCATGCACACATGCATGCACACTCAAATACACAGCAGGTCACATACACAAACATACATACATCTATATACAGACAATCAACGTTTAGATTGTATGCAAAATATTATTACAAAAAATAAAAAAAAAAAATAAAAAGAAATGAAAACAAGAACAAAAAGTTATGCCTTTTTGTTTATCATTTTCATTTCCTGAAAAGAGTGTTTAGAGAGGAACATAAAGAAGAAGCAGAAGCAGAAGAAGAAAAAGAAGAAAAACAAAAACAAGAAGAAGATAACTAACTAAACACCATTGAGAGAAATTCAAAGTTTACCAACATTTCTGTAAGCTATACATGTGTTTCTAAACATGTTATTGATATAATAGGCTTTCAAATATGAAATAAAAAAAGTCATAAACCTACATGCATACACGTGATCGTACATACATTTATATACTTATACATCTGTAGTTATTCTAAAGTTTATTTAACACACCACAGCAACCAAAACGAATAAATGTACGTACGAACAAAAAGGAGTAAGCGAGCGAACGAACACATTCTGGTGCGATGTTATGTTCAAGTGGGATACGTATGCAAGTAAAAGCGTATACTTTGCAAACAAAAATGCACATACGAATCTACTACTAATATAGTAGTAGTAATAGTAGTAGTAGAAGTAGTACTAGTATAGTAGGTATGTGTACTTCAATCTATTACGAGTAAATTACAAAATGTTAGAAAGCGTGTGCGTGTGTTAGATAGAGTAAGTATAAATGACTATGCGTGTGTGTGTGTGTGTGTGTATGTGTGTGTGTGTACGCGTATGTGCTATATATGCAGACAATACTCTATACAATGTGCATAGCCGTTAGTTAGTTAGCAGTTGTGTATGTGTATGTGCATGCGTTTATGTGTGTATGCAGTTAATAGAACTTATATTAGTTATAGAAGAGTATAATAATATATATGCATTTATGTGTTTGCGTGTATGTGTAGTAAGCATTGGTTGGTTTTATATTGCTCTTAAGCTTATTTACATAATGCAGGGTAAATTACATTCAAACGTTCGATATGCTCTGGTCTCACTTATTTGTACAGGAATTTTATGTGTTTTACACACGTACACACGCGCACACACACACACACATACACATAAAGGCACTTATGAATCCGTCACAAATGCAAGCAAGCAAGCTAGCAAGCAAGTAAGCGGGCAGGCAAGCATGCCTGCATGCATATGTAAATATAGACTAATATGCATACAAACATACACTTATTACCAATGTTATTATTATTTTGCCGTAAGATTATTGGTAAGGTCAGCCAAGTCGGTGCTCTTGTAAGGGTTGTTGTATAACAAAGTAAATGAATGTGTCCTAAGACATTTATACAAAAAATAAAGACATTGGCCATGATGATGTGTTGCAATTGATATTTTAAGTAATTCCAATTTCTCTTTGGCTCAAAGAAAAGACAAACAAACATGTGAACTAAAGTACAAGGTAAACACTAAGTAGCAAAAATTGTAGCAAGAACCCAATAAGATTATTAGAAAGGAATAGAGAGCAAGAAAAAAAAAATGCCAAAGAAAAGAAAAGAAAAGAACAAAAAAAATTTAATACCTTTTATATAGAGTTTTCAACACTTAAGTATACAATTTTCCAGACAAGTACACACACACACACACGCACACACGCACACACGCACACTCAGACACATACGCGACTATGACAAAAGCATTGAAAAGTTAGCAGGTGTGTAATGTTGTCAGATAATATTCCGTATTTTTTTGTTTTTTTTTTTTTGAAAAGACACAAAAAAACTTGAAAAAACTTAAGGGAAATGAACCTTTAGAAAATCATATGGTGGTCATCCAAGCAAAGGTATTTATTTATCTTCACCCTTAACCAAGTGTTATTTGTAACTTCAACACTTGTGAGAAGAGAGACAGTAAGTAGTGCGCGTATATGCATGTGATTCCTGCTTTTGTTATCACTATTCATAGTCCAACACATGCTCACTCATTGTTTTAAAATGATATCGTCATCACCTTCATCACAGCAGCTTAATGCTGATGTTGTTGACATGTTCGCATGTTCGCATGTTTGTGATTCTCTGTATTTCGTACTATTCGTTAAAATACCCAAAAATTGTGTCTACACTTATAAGCAAACATCTCACTTCGTCAATTCAAGAGTGCAGATAACCATAACAGTCAGCCAACGATTCATTCGTTCATTACATTACATCATACCCAGGCATAAGCATAAGCATAAGCATGAGCACAAGCATTTTCCGATATCCAATTTTAATGAAATTTAAGTTTCTAGGTTAGTAAGATGATGCATGTTTTCTCTTCAAACTTATCACAGCTTGACCGGGTACACAGGTAAAGCTTTGCTCTGTTATGATGCAATGAAACAGCAAAAACCCATCAAGCACTGATAAAGTGGGAAATTGCTTTTTTTTGTTTTTCTGTTTTTTTTTTTTTCTATCTGTTACTATCCTATGTTATTGTAGCATACAATTTCATCATACATATTAAAAAAAAAAAAAGAAATAAAAGAAATGGACTTTTAACGCATTCATATACGTAAGCCATTTATATAAAGTGTTGGTTTCTATGTGTGGTCAGGGTTCAACAACCTTTCGAGGTATTTACAGTTTTATAAGCCTAAATCTATAGAGAGCACTAGAGTGTACAGCGTACACTTTATACTTTATGTAAGTAAGTAAGTGTTGGTGTTTTATTTTGTGACATTTATGACAGGCAGGCAGCAGAGCCTAATGGGAACGACGCCAACTTTAAAGTTGAATGAATGAATGCTTTTCAAATATTATTATATTCTCAAAGTTACTTAAAGTTTGGTTTTTGTGATTGCACGAGCATCGTACGCAGGATATGTACATCGTCGTCAGTTTACCGGAGAATGGAGGGGGAGGGTATTAATAACGGAAGGTATTTTTTGTTGTGCAAAAGTACTTTTCATTTTTAACCGATACTTTTCTCACCTCTCTGGTCGCCTATCAGTCAGTCAGACAGTGTCGAAAGGACAACCAGTCTTTAAGTTCTATCTAAAAAAGATTTCAGAGTTTGATATCGACTGCTAGTCGAGAAAGTCTCAACAAAGGAAGCGTTTGGTAATTAAAAGCAATAGTTTGTATAAAACAAAGGAATCCAAAGAATAGACAGAAGTAAAGCAAGTCCTTTATGTGTTTGTGTCCCGGAACTGGCAGATATTTGTAGCGAATGGATCACGCCGTTGCAGCGTAACTTGCGCTGGTCTTATGCTTCTCCGTTTTAGGAGAAGTTCTTAATTATTGGCGGGCATCTCCCATGTGAACATTTCTTTGTAAGGAAAGCTGCAATCTATTGGATTAATTCTTTCAATTGAGCTGGGAATACTTATATGGATGGCTTTGCGTCGCTTTCTTTAATCTCATTTTAATCTTATGCCATTTTCCGGCTAAATGGATGTTTCAGAGTTGAATGCTTCTATATTTTTGTTTAAGGGATTTTTGAAAATGTGTTTTTACGACGATGTAGTTGGTGGTCCCTCTAGTCTTTTTATCCCGTGGGTTAAACACACAACCATGCTATGTTATGCTTCTGGGCTAAATGTGTTCAAAGCTAGTTGAGTGGCATTGCCAAATCCAATGCAAGCACTGCTACGCTGGAATATAATATTATGTTATATACGGTGTTGCTGTGGCATTTTTTAAAATATTCATTTCACTTGTATGAGTTACGGTCGTTAAAGTCGTTTAACGATGATGTTATGACACGAAGCGCATAACGTATTTTAATATTTTGATCGCTCCACATATGGTCAATAAGGTTTCAGACGTAGATATTCGCATTGGCCGAATTGTCGTCAATTTTAAAAATTTGCGGCATTTCACAAATGAATTTTTACGGTTCAGTTTATCGTAAACTGTCCGCTTTCGGCAACGGTCGGCATTCAACACAACATTGTTCGAGTCAAACAGCGAATGCTTTTTGCTATGAGATAACACGTCGTCAGCGAAGCTCAAAAACACTACATCGCTTATCGAGACGACATGTAGTGCGATATAAAACCAAAACATGCAATCAGGCGATCTAATATTAGTTATGCCCCCCATTATTTATTTCTATCTCTATTTTAAGTAGCAATTTTTCATATTTTAAGAGGGAATTTTCTTAATTTACTTTTGATTTTGGTTTTTTAATTGTTGAACTTGCACTCCTTTGCATCGTCGATTGACAAATAAAATTATAATTACAATGAAAATATAATTATTAATAAGTTTTGTCTATCAACCGGCCATATAATGTAATAAAAGATGATTCCGGGAGACTTTCGAGCTCGTGCGTGAAGAAATTGCATTTCGTTTCTTCATTTTTGTTCGAGACGCTTCGAATTATTTATTGAAGTCTTGTGGCTGCTGGTGCATCCTCAAAACAAAAGTTAAGATAGAAAAGAAAATCTTAAACTCAACCTATATACACAAACAAATAAAAACTGAAAAATGGGGAACAGGAAGTTAATGTAAATATACAGCCCATAACTTACAGCCATAAAGCTTTGTCACTCTAGATTGGGGGCGTACCTTCGGATGGCCACGAACAAGCAAAGATTGGCAAACATTTCTTTAAAAATTAAAGTCCTAAAGGCCGCTCTTGATTCATTCGCGTCGTTAACTTGCAAACAGCTCTAATAAATCGAACTCGGGTTAATATCTACTTGGCTTACAATACAGAGGAATTTTCATTGTTAAATGCTGCACTCGATCTTTTCAATTATATTTTAAATAGAATTGTTGTAGGACAAGTTATGAAGGAAATTGTTTAGGACCTCCGTAAATTTAAAGCAAAAAAATACCATTTATGGTAGAATGAGCAAGGAAATACTAGCACGTATGCGCGCTTCTATAAGTTGCAAGTATTATATCCTGACCAGGGAAGAGGAATATTATGATCGTTTGTCTCTTAACCGCTATCAAATCACTAACATGTAATCTGTGTCCGCACAGTCAGGTCATAAATCTTGTTCTTGAGAGACGTGACAATTTGGAAAACTGAGGAATAAGGTAACAGTATTCAGAAGTCATAATATCCCTTGGGGATAAAATAATATGCTAGCAATTCGAAATACAAGAGTGTGTAAGGGTAGACAGCTGAACAGGTGGCGAACAGTGGATGGACTGAGAAATTAACAGGTAGATGAAAGGATAGTCAGTTGGAGACTCAGAAAAATTAAGCCAAGCGCACAAGTACGTTCATAAAAGGATTAATAGGTCGATAAACAAGCAAATATGTATGTATTTATATATTTATTTATTTCATGAACTGTAATTATATTAACAATTAATACAAACATAAATTCTTCTGAACTACATACAGTCTTTCCAGTTTATAAACAATTCAATTAGGCTAACAATTTGTTTTCAATTTTTAATTAATACAATCATTACATTGGCCAGACCGGTAATAATTACTGTTATGTAAACGACATAGGGTACGCAGCGGACTAAACAGCAGATAGTTAATGCGGCAATGGGAAAGTCTTATGGGAATATGGTTTAATACGTATGAAGAGAACTATAAATCACTTTAATCATAAAAACCGCACAAATCATTTCCTATCTCTTAAGAGAAGGGGGTAATAGTAGAAGGTGAGGTATACCTCTCTCTGAGGTCTCTGAGTGAGACCTTAAGCTTGTTATTTGATCAACACGACAATGATAATAAGGTACCCAGACAACAACAGACTATTTTAGAAGCAGACGAGCAAAAGTAGTGTGAGGACATTTACAGATATTCGGCTCGTAGTGAAACTTAAGACAAACTTAGCTCGGTTATTAAGTAGATCGCAGGCAGTGTCATAAACGAACAAGTAGTTAGACGAATGGATGACATATAGATTAATAGATTAATGTGCTATCTAGAATTAGACTAAGCGATGACACACTGAGTGAAAGAAAGATAGATTAACTGATGGATAAGCAGATAAGCAGGCTTTGTTAAATCTTAACCCCAGTGTAGAAACGCGTGCCTTTTTTCTTTAGGTTATAATTATTTGTTTGATTTTATTTCTACTCTTACATCTGCAACAATCTCACATGATGTAAGGATTATATATGTGTATCACAAGAACGTAAGCAATAAAAAAATGTACATATATAAGAAAGTTCAGAAAAGCTCGCCAAACAAGCAGATTATCGTGCAAGCGGATAATTGAACGTACAGACAGAGAGACAAATAGTCGGGTTACTCGTGGACGGATGGACGAATGGACATATTGACTAAAAAGCAGATTAACGCTATAAGAAAGAGATAGATAGATAGCAGATAGCTAGACAAATTAGCGTCGACAAAAGAACGAACACAACCACGAACGGACAAATAGACGGACACATAAAAGTTAATAGAACGATTAAAAATACTCATAAAAAGCAAGTTCAACAAATACACAAGCAAATAGACATAGAGAGAGCAGGATATAGAAACAGAAGAAGGGACGGACTGGCAGACGAATCCACCAGCGGATATGCGGACGACTGACATTTAGTTCGACTGGCATACGAAACGATGAACTGAGGCAAATATAAAATTTTAAACAGCCGGAGCCAGAGCTTTTCAGAATCGCACAAACGCTGCTTTAAATTTCTGAAGCGTTTTATAAAAAAACAAAACAAAAATTAAACGGAACAACAAATTACTACCCACCCACTCATCTTGACAGTAGCTTAACCTTTTTAAATGAACACAAAAATTCATAATTTAAAAGTTCACTTTATTTGACCACCCAACGTCAACATGTCTACCCTCAAATGATTTAATGCTTCCAAAAAAAAGAAAAAAAAAATCCCATTTCGTGGTTCAGTATACAAATTACATTGTGTTTAACACATTTGATTAATGACCGCTTGACTGATTACCTATTTCGTAACTAAATGTGTAAACAAATGCTTCATTACATTTTTAGAATTTTAACTAACATTAATTTTCATTTTTAATTTCACATTAAAAACAACTTTATTAGCACCATTATCACAACTGCCACAGAAATCACCACAACCGCCACAACACTACAACAACAACAGTCGTCGTCACCGTCGTCTTCGACAGGCAAAAAAAAACTACATTTTCTTTTCTGTCTTTTTCTCTCTTTGCAGATACTTTAAAATTCATTGACAAATAAAGTCAAAGAAAAAAAAAAAGACGAAAAAAGACGAAAAAAGTTGTGTACTCATGACCACAACAACAACAACAACAACCAATTCGAAGACACTGCAACTTTTCAATTATATATAAAATAGTAAATATTTGACAACAACTAGCGACCGCCTCAACTATCGGTTAATAAGGTTGCGCTAAATAAAAATGTTCACAGTCACTACACTGAGCAGAAGTATCGTTTACTTAAGTCTTGCGTTATTTGTATTTCAACGATGGGTGACCAGCTTGTCAACTGCGCCTCAGGCATTGGCGGATAAAGAATTATTAAAAACAAATATTCCCTCGCGTTTAATGGAGACCGGAGATGTGGAACAAAGTGAAGAATCGGATGACATTTATGGTAAACTCGATGATCTGAGTGATGAACTTGACGGTTACGTAACACCACGCAATGATAATGGACAGGATTATGTCAACAATTGGGATACATTGGCCGATGGTGACATTTCTTATCGGGACACTGTTGGTGCCGGTAATATCGCTCCTGGCGGTGTCGACGGAGCAGGTGTTTTCATACGTGATAAATCTCATATGCCGGCATTTCACGAAAGCCCTGCACATACTTCCGCTGAAATTTTGACAGCAATAAGCAATAATAACAACAATAGTGACACCAATAAAAGTAAAACCAGCAGTGGCAGTAGTAGTAGTAGTGTTAGTAGTAGCAGCAGCAGCAGTAGTGTAATAATAGGAGGTGGTGGCACCTTGGACGAATTTGTTACCGGTAAATTGGGTGCCTCAGAAATGGGGGTAACACTGCCGTATTTCCTAACCGAACCGGAAAGTGTATATGTGGTCAAAAATCGACCGGCTATTTTAAAGTGTAAAGCAGCTCATGCTTTGCAGGTAAGTAAGTTTGTAACTGTAGCTATAAATGCATACATATAATGAATGCATTGCTACTGTTATTACTGTTGCTGTTATTTTTGTTGCTATTACAACCCAATTTCCGGTTATTTATGCAGCTGCATTTTAAATGCAGTGGCAGCTCGCAGCCGCCACCCTCAACGCACGACAAGCACGTGGATCCGCACACGGGTGTCCATTTAGAAGAGGTCACCGCCACCATACACCGCGACTTGGTGGATGAATATTTCGGTAAGGGACCATTTAAATGCGAATGCCATGCCTGGTCGTCGAGGGGTGTCGTTAAAAGTCAAGCGGCTACCGTAAATATTGCTTGTAAGTGCACATATATTAAATTACTTGCATAAGCAGATGTATATGTATGTACATCTATATGTATATGTATATGTGTGTGTGTGCTTGCAACGTTTGTTTCATTTTCCTTAGATATGCGCAAACAGTTTGTTACCTCACCGACCTCGCTACGTGTAGAATTGGGCACAAGAGCCGAACTATTTTGCGAGCCACCCAGCGGTTTTCCTGTGCCTTCGGTAAATTGGTATAAGAATAATGTGCCCATAGTAGAAGTTAACGAGCACGGACCGACCATAACCCCTGCGGGTACATTAACATTTCGTCAAGTCACTCTACAGGTAAGTGTTGAAGCAATTTCATCCCTTTTTTTTTCATTTCGACTAAATTGCAAGTTTTCTAGGATATGGCAAATTATACCTGTGTAGCTGAGAATATAGCGGGAAAACGTACCTCAGATTCTGCCGTACTTATAGTGTATGGTAGGTTTTATTTTACCGAAGAATCTATCTAGAGATTAAGGATGGATGGTTTATATTTCCTAGTTAATGGTGGTTGGAGTTCCTGGAGTCCTTGGCGCGAATGCAAATGTCTTGGCAAACCGTTTCAAGGTCGCAAACGTACTCGCTCTTGCACTAATCCTATACCCATAAATGGTGGTTCAGAGTGCATTGGTCCGCAAATACAAAAATCTCCTGATTGCTTAAGTTGTCCCGGTAAGTAAAACTTCTTAAAGTTCTTAACAAACTTCTTGCCAAGAAAATGCCGAATAATTCTTTTTAGATGAAACTCAAATCGTCAGCGCGGAGGGTTACGACATGCCAGCAATGAAAAGAAGTAAGTTTTATAGCACAACTATAAAAAGCAAAAACACATAAAATTCATTTTAACTTTAGTAATAGGCTGTCGAAAAAGTATTAATCCATGGGCATATAATTAATTATTTTTAGTAAAAAACACCAATTTGTGGCATTTTTTACTTTCTTACTGCCCATTGTCGCTAAGCTTTTAGGGAATCTGGTTCGAAAACTAGAACATGAGGCCTCGGGGCCTGAATCGAATGTCATTTAACGAGTTCTGGGTAAAAACTGAAACAAAGTCGGGGCTATTACTTTCGAATTCGTAGATTCGCGGCATGTAAATATTTTAGGTGATTCTGTGTGCTTCACTAGGGACTGAGGGCCCTTTCTTCCCTTCGGCATACTCCGTGGATTAGGTGCATCTCAAAAACTTTTCTTCGACATACATCACGAATTAGGTTGCATCTCAAAATCTATTATTAATCGCTTTCCTTCGGCATACTATGTTATCGTGACTTAGGCGAAACTCATAACGTGCTTTTACCGGCTTTATGCCTTATTTCGTGTAGATAATGGACCCTTGCTCATACTCTATATCGTTTATGGTACAAGTTAACGTTAAGCTTACGCAGGTATATACAATGACTCGAGGAAGATTCGCACAGCTTTTTCTAAACTAAGAAAATAATTCTGATTCGATTTAAGCCTATCTATATCTATATTAGGTAGTTGCGCTTTCAACTTACAGCTCGCTAATTTGAAAGGATTTCAATGACATTTGGTACGTTTCCTCCTTTTTTTTTAATATGAAGCGTCACTTGAGGGATACTTCGGTAAGCGCATAAACACGGTGATGGCCAGAAAGAAATGGTGGGAAAGGAGCTAGGGTATGAACATAGCCTGAAAGGTGACGACATGTTGTGGAGGGACAGTATAAAATGCGGGATTTTAAGAGCATTCTTTCGTCATCCAATGCCGTAGTTTGAATGTGTCGTTCTGAACTGTCATAGGCTATATAATGCCTGGTTTTAATTAGTTTGTTGTATTTTTTTATACTCTACACAACTCGTGTACGTGCAATACGCAGGAGAGCTTAAAATAGACCTACCGTTTAAATTTGTCTGTGCATCTGTCCGATCTTCCATTCTTATGCTCCATTTAAAAGTCTCCAATTTTTGGGATATTTCTGGTTTAAGTTTAGTCCGCTGGCTTATTTTGTCACAAAAATTATTCCTGTTGAAAGTGGTTCGGATCGAACCACTTTTTCGACCACTTCGCATATAACGTCTTATTTTGAATAATTGGAACACGATGTTTAAAGGTGGGCCGTTTGGCTAACGTCATTTAGTCAGAGCTTAAAATACTTTAAAGCAGATTCTCAGGTAGTTTTTCTTTTTTTTTTTGGTCACAAGGTATTATTCTTCTCCACTCTTCCCAAAAAAAAAAAAACAATATTTTCGACTTTGGTAACATAAATTTATTAAATTATTGTCCCCATTTTTTCTCTATTGGTTCACTTGCGCGAAATATGTTAAAATCCCCAGAGGAAAAGAGAGCGAACAATTTTATGACTTCTTAACTCTCCATAAGGCATTTTTCCCATAAGCAGCATCAATATTATCACAGGCAAAATATTATCAGAGTAGTTCGGAAACAGGGTCTTATGTCTTTCCCGTAGAGCAAACACAAGAGAACTTTTCATAGACGATTTTATTACTATCGGGAATCCTGACTAACGTTATCTCTGTAGGCAATGAAAATATTGCTTACATCACATGATTTAAGATAGTGGCTCAATACTTTTGCGACAAGAATTAAACTCTATTTCTGATGAATTGCGTTTTTGCTAATTTTCAACCCTCTTCAGCAATTGTGAAGTGACGGCATCACTTTGAAAACCATAAAAATCTATTGAAATGCTTTTACACATCATTGTTTAATGCTCTGCAAATCTATAAAAATCATGAAAAATCAAATCACTTCAAATGGTTTTCAAAGCTTAAATTGATAGGCAAGTAATTGCTAAGCATACTATTCTCTGCCACAAGTATCCCTTGACGTTACGCTTACCCTGGCCCATCGAACTATAGCTTTTGTGCGTAACAAAATTTACTTATGTTGTTTTTGTATTTGCTTTTTTTTTTGTTTTTTGGTTTTTGTTCTTTTTGTTTTTTTTTAATGTTCTCTATATATTTGGTTTCATTTCGTTTTGTTCGCACACAATAAATTCTAAAATAACTGAAAACTATTTACGAAGTCGTGTAGTTTAGTTTCCGCGTCTATATAGACTCGTACACATATATACATAAATTTAAAAACTTTCATATATACAAATACATGTGAATATATACATCCTGCGTGTAGTTCAAACAAAAAAAAAATAATAAAAAAAAAAAATTCCAGAATGAATCTTCGTTGTTGTGTTGTACGATATTCTACTCTACTCTAGAGGAATATACTATATATAGTATACTCGCACAACTACATATGCGAAAATGCGAATTAAAAGAAATCACAGAATTGCTCATTTACGCAAATATACAGACACACGGATGTACGTAAAATGCATGAGGCAGGCAACGATAGGAATACAATAACATCATCGTCATCATCGCGTCATTCAATTCCCGTTTTTCTCTTCCTTGTGTGCTTGTTTTTCCTGCAGTTGGCGTGTGTTCTTGTAACACACCACTCAACTATTTAGTCCGACATCATTCAAAAACATGCATGACGAGTGTTTTTGAGTGTGACGTCATACACTATACTAACAATCAACACAAACTGACAGACACATACAAACAAACACACACACACACACACACACACACACACACACACACACACACACACATAAAGCATATAAACATAGTCACAATCACATACCATTAAATAACATTATAGTCATCCTGTTACGTTATGCACAACAATACAAACTATGGTAATATTTGCCTGAATGCCTTATGCCGTCGTACTCTCTACTAACAGATCAGATGAGCAGCACATCATAGCATTAAAATTTTTCGTTTTCTTATTTTTCCCGCATGTAACAAAAGCTGCATGAGAATTTCTTGCTTGCTTGCGAAGATAATTTCGCATATATATGTGGGTGTATAAGGCATGTGTATATGAGTCTGCAAATAGTGTAGAAATTATAGTTAAACCTATATATACATCCGCGCACACTTATCCAAAACATAATGTAGGGGTGGTTTAATGCCAATATTGCGTTAATATTTGGAAGAAAGAAGAAATCCAGCACACATTAAGTGAGCACAGTATCGACCGTAAGTAATCGTACCACCATCATTATCGCGTCATCGTATAATTAAGAGATGAACTTCCCTTTAATTGGATAACAATTTTAATATATATAAATATGATATCAAATTAACGCACGACACACGGTATAAAGGGTTAATTAAATGCAAACATCAAAGCATTGAAAGGCATTACAATATGAAAATTTTTAATTAATGAATTTGCCGGAAGGATACTTTTCGAATTTGTCTTATAAGAGAGAAGGTGGGAGTGGGTGGGAAGAACGAGGCAAATATAACTGAAATTCCTTGTTTGGAAATCTAATTGACGAAAATAAACTGAGGCTGAAGCTTGTTTAGTACGTAGATGCTCCGTTACGAAATTGCTGGAGAGACAGAGTGAGAGAAGGAGGGGGGGGGGGGAGGAGAAAGAATAAGAGAAAGAGAGAAAGCACGAGGCAGAGAATATTGGCACTCCATGTTCGGCCATCCAATGGATCAAACCAAGTCGAGGGCAAGCCTTGTTGAGGCGCCTAGACGTTACATTATGAAATAAGTAAAAGGCTCTTAGAAAAAAAAAAACAATGGACTGCTGTCTTCCCAACCATTTTCATTATTGTGGCTTAGTTACATGTATTGAAGAGAAGTCTTCCCATGTAGTTATGAGGTGTTTATCTCAATTTCCTTTCTGTTATAAGCAGTTCTGTATGTGTTTTGACATTATTTCTAAGGTAACATACTTAAATCCTCAATAATTAAAAAATTTTTTCTCCATCCACTGTGTAACTAATGTCTTATACTTTATCCTATACTTTAACTCATAAAGAATTAGTACTTCCAGTTCCCTTAATGAAGTCCAGTAAATTGTTGTGAAAAATTCGTAAACAATAAAATGCATTCCAACGACCTTGCTGGGCAATTCAATCAGGTGTAGAAATGAGTGGGTATGTTATCGATGGCAACTCTGCCAAACCTTGTCAACCTTATATCCATGATTTTATTTACTTGGCCATCACTGCACACAAATCACAAAAAAAGATTTTTAAAGGCTTAGTTATGACGTTGAAATTCTTCTTGCCCAGGAAAAGCTAACAAATTCTGTGCTATCCGAGCATTTGTTCTTGACTTTATTCGAGTTATATGCCTAAGGAAGTAGTAGAGTGAGAAGTTGCAACGAATGCAAGGAAACATTTTCCTACGAGTAAACGGATAACGTAGAATTTCCTTACTGCAGTTGTTGTAGCTGTGTAGGAATGCTCGGTCGGCAGACGGACAGGCAAGGAAGATCAATATAAAAAAAAAGTAGGTTTATCCCAAGTCCCTCTGGTTATGCATACATCCGTCTAAACTTAATATACCCTTGTATTACAAATGGTGTAAGGTATAAAAGAAAACTATGCCTTGAATGACCTACAGAGTTACGTCTTTACCGGCTGTACCCATACCAAAGTCCAAAGGACATGTTACGTATTCTACAACACGTTCTTCATATCTTTTGTAAGTAAGTTTTTGCTTTTCACTAAAATTTTGCGAACCTTCCTCTCCAATTGCAGTTTCCAGTCTAAGATAGTGCAACAATACGGCGAACGAACTTTGACTTCCAATCTTTTCATTGAGAATTTTTCAGAATATTAAGACGAGCGTAGGCTGTGTAGTTTATCGAGGTTAACTTGATAGCTTAATAGCAAACATTTACAAAACCAGTCCATTCAAACCAGTTGGCGTTATTGGACTTCTTTAGAAAATGCTTCATAAAGGCAAGAAATTAGTTACTTTTTCTCTCCTTCTGAGTCGTTGTTAGGTTAAAAAAATGGTGCTTCATTTTTTTCCTTTCCTCTGGCTTACGTTTTTTGTACCCATCACCCAAGGATGAGGGGTATATTGTCAAAAAGTTTGCAGGACCCAGAAAGAAGCTTCATACAAAGTCGATTGCGGACGATTACAAACTTCGTGGCCTGTATCCTAGTCGACACCTTAACAGCATCTGGAGAACATAATATTAATAAAATATTTAACTTTATTAAAACGACTGAACTAACCGCCCAGTCTACTTTCCTTAAGCAACAGAGCCTATGCCTTAGTTCTGCAATTTGTTCCTCTGGCCCAAATAAACCATAACAATAATAATGATAAGAGGAAGAAGAAGAGGAGTTTTCTAAGCCAACTCAATTTTTATCATTCTTCTTTATTGCAAGCTGCCCTTTTCATTTTATAGTTTTGTTAGTTCTTTCGGTGCAGGAGAGTTGTCTCTCATTCTTTACTTTTCATTTTATCATTGCT